>PVIJ01005235.1:0-106266 GCA_004024925.1 Scalopus aquaticus
GGCACTGTTCACAATAGCAAAGGTATGGAAGCAACCCAGATGTCCAAAAATAGATGATTGGATCAAGAAGATGTGGTACATATACACAATGGAATACTATTCAGCATGGAAAGAAGATAAACACATGCAATTTGCAGTGACATGGATGGAATTAGAGGGGATCATACTCAGCGAAATAAGCCAGAAAGAAAGAGAAAAATATCGAATGATTTCACTTATAACAAGACTATAAGGAAACCAAATAGGAGAGAGACACTTAGCAGGTGGGAGGGGGTGGGGGGGGGAGGAGAGGGTAAGGGCACAAAATGGAGTAGAAAAGGACACAGGGGACCATGGAGATGGATCACGGGTGAATTGGTGGTGGGTTACCCAAGGGGAATCCAAAATGTAAAAGATATAAATAACAATTTAAAAATATATATTAAAAAGAAATAATACCCACAAAAAAAGTCTGATTATGAAATGGAATGTACTGAACCTAAGTTTTCACTTTTGTGAGAATGTGAGCAGTGCCTTAATAAACTTTATTAAAATGTAAATATATTAATCATCTAATTACTTAAATGAATCAAAGGCAAAGATGTTGTTTTTAACTTTTATTTCTGCAATTTTTTATGTTAAATGTTTTATTAAGTACCATTAAATCTTGAAGTTGGTGATAATCTTGTTCTGAAAACTGAAATTGTTCCTTATTTATTTACACATTCATTCAACCACTTTTAAATTTTTTCCTCAATGATTATGCAAAAATCCACTTCCCATGATCACTATAATATATAAACCAAGAACCTCTGAGGGCTGACAAACATGAAAACAAATAATTATTAGATAATATGAAAAGCTCCTGAGTACATGTGCATAGCTCGTAAGGTATTAATTGAGCTAAGGAAGCAGTTACTCCATCTGCCTTTGGATAATTGAAGAGTATTTCAGAGTAGAGGATACAGAGTTGAGTCTGGAATGATTAATGTAAGTTTTCCAGATGTGCTTTTGTGAAGAATGAGTTCTAGTTTTGTAGATTTATTTTCAAATCAGAGGTGTCCTTTGAATTTTTCTGATGTCATTTTATAAGTCCAGACATCAAAATTTACTCCCTGAGCAGTGAGTTTGAATAAACTCTCTTTCAGAAGATGAAGGAGGAGGGGATAAAGATATCTCCACTTAAACACATCTTTTTTGATTCGCTGATTCAAGTTTCAGGTTTCCCTATGCTGGAAAACAGAGGATTTTCTCATTGCCTCTGTGAGTTGCACAGCTCCATTTGAAACACATAACCATGCACCACTTAGTGACATTAGATTGCATCTGCCATACACCTTCTCTTATTTCTATCTCCTATTTCTACTTAATAAATGTAGAAAGAATTTATTGTAATTGAAGCTATGAGGATCTTAAAATGTGATACGTAGTGAGCTAATAGCTCTGACTTGTGTAAATGCAATTCATACAGTATCAGACATCAAGTGTTTAAACAATTACTTGCTATACCTGTTATTAATCTGGTGGACAATATTGGTACATGATGGTAAGAGGTAAAATGTTAATGTTACCCTAAAAATATGAATGTCAACACTGTCTGCTTTAAGAGGAAATATTTTCGCTTATGTTACAAATAAATATTTCCCAATATTGGAGCTACAAAATCTCCTTTTTCTCTTAATGGATCAGAGAAAATACTGATCTCCTAGAAAAATTGGAGTTCTTATAAAATGATGACAGAAAGATCAAAGCAGAGAGACAGAGAGATATAATTTCAGTAGCCAAAATGACCAATTTGCACAGTGCAGAAAAGAAAAACAAAGCTGGCCTTGGGTATCAATTAATTTTTAAAATCACATCACACATCTGAAAAGTCATGATACTATACCTCTAAATAAAATACAGTATTATAAACCAACATTATCTCAGTTAAAAAAGCAACTTATTGTAAATAAAAACTATAGTGAACTTAGAATAATGTTAGCAGAAGTCCAGGAACCTATAATTAAAGACAATTTCTTTATCAGGTTAGATAAATTTCCTGAATTTGTATCTTGGGAAGACTGGTGTATTCTATAAGTCTATAATTACTTCCTAAGTATATTTTGTGCATCTTCCAGTGATTAGAGAAGCTATAAATGCATTTCTATTATTTTCAAATTTTACCAAAATGATATTTAATGATATCATAATAGATAGTGAAAAATAAATACAAATTCATCATGAAGAGGTCAATGAATTTTTACAAAATGAGTACATTTCTGTAACTTGCATCCAGTTCAAGAAACAGAAACCTGGTACATTTGAAACCATTCTCATGTACCTTCAAGTCACCACCTTATTTCCCAAAGTGAAAGTTATAATGATGGCTTACACCACAGGTTAATTTTACATGTTTATGGAATTGATACAAGTAAAATCATACAGTATATAATTGTGGAATATGACTTCTTTTGTTTAATGCTGTGTTTATGAGTTACATCCATGTTTCTATATGTATAACTTCATATTGTGTTCTGAACACCTTAAACTTCACAGTAATCTAGAATTTAATTTCAATATAAATAGGAGCCTCTCTGTGTACTAACAAAGTCAGCAGCTTAAAAATAACAAGACCTTGAGATGTCTTGAAAATAAAATTATACTACTAATAATAACTGAGTTGGTTACATTTATTATGGACTCACTTTCTTTATTTTTTCTATATTTGGGGTATATTAAGTCATTTTTTTGTATACACTTCAATTTTCCCTAAGTGCAATAAGAATTTTTACAGGTGAGAGAACCATTGCTTACCCTAATTCTGTACTATTATTTTATTTCAACTTTAAGTAACAGGAGCTCTTGTTTCCCCAAAAAGTAGAACATTAGGTAATTCCAATTTCAGGTATGGATTTGAGAATGACTCCTTGTAAGTAGGGTGAGTTTGGTGTCCCTGGCCTAGCAAAACAGTAATTTTTACTACAACTCAGAAAAATGGTAAGCTCTGTACAAAATTGATGAAAAGCTCACCAGATCCTCAAGAAGGCAATAAAATTTCTCAGTGCTAATGGCTTTAAAGGTCATCAAAGCACTTAAATGTTCAGAGTGTAGTTCCCATATCTCTAAACCCACTAGAACTTGATAGCTCCTATTAGGAAAACTGGTTGAACAATATTCTTTGTCACTGCAGGCTTCATTGGATCATGTAATAAGCAATGATAGAAAGTTGTGTGTTCAAAAGGAGATTGAGATACTCCTGGCCCATGGTCCAATAACTAAGTGTAACCAAAGGAAGGATTATCAAATGTATGGAAAGTAATTCTGATATTTAAAATGTTTAGTTGCATGTGACTTTCATAATGTTACCAGTATGTGTAAAATATTTTCCAAGTGGGAAATCACAAGACATTAAGAAAAATACGAACATCTGTTTTTTAAACAAAATTATGGAATGTATTTAGATTGCTTGATTATTGAATGTAGAACATTCTTCCCCTTCCATGAGAATGTTAAAATAGGAAAATCCTGAATATAATAAGTAAATCTCAAATAATAGTGTGAAAAAACTAGCTTTTATCTATATATTATTTTTCTATATACAAATCATATTGCTAATTATTTGAATTGTATTTCAAATTAGGGATGGAGAGAAAATATTTTCTTCAGGTAACTTACACATTTTTGAGCAGAGGCATTTTGAAATAGAACCTAGTTGTTAGAATCCATGTTAATCATAATTAAATTTGATCACATTTGGAAGAATGAAGTTGGACTTTGAACAGACTTGAGGTGGGCAACTATTTACTAGAGATGGCATTTTACTAATTGTAGAATGCCAGATCCAGAGATAATATTGTTTTTGCATTATTGTTTCTAAACATCCTAACTCAATGACTATAAATTTGAAAGAACTTTAGAAAAGAAAATAATATTACAAAAAGGAAACTTCTGGACTTTAAATACTAGGGTTAAATAAAGGACTTCCACAATTTGTATACTTTGACTGTAAAAACCCAGCAACATTATATCCTTTACCTTTAGCGAGAAAGCCAAATACTTAATCCATAAATAGTCCTCTGAGTAGTCATTATTGGGTATATTTCTGATTGCAGAACTTGCAGATGCCAACATTAAGAATAATTAATCTTTCCTAAAAGTGATGCTATTGACTTAAGTAAATTTTTAATAAAAGATCTCTACAAATGTCAGTATGCCAATAAATTGAGTAGCCTAGCAGAAACGGAGAAAATTTTAGAAGCAATCTTCTGAGACTGAATCAGGAAGAAATAGGAAATATGAACAGATCAATTACAAGCAAGGAAATTCAAAGAGTAATCCAGAAAAGAATTCCAGTAATCCAGAAAAATGTAATCCTAGAAGAGACCAGGGTTGGTTGCAATGTACACTGTTGGTGTGAATGCAGACTGCTCTAGCACCTCTGGAAAACTGTATGCATATTTCTCAGAATATTAAAAATAGGGGCCTCCCCGGTGGCGCAGCGGTTAAGCACTGTGCTGTGGAGCTGTCAGCAGCAGCGACGCGAGTTCCACGCCCAGCCGTGGAGAATCCCACATGGTGGGGCAGACCTCTCCTGCCTCCCCCGCTGCTCCCCTCAGCAGTGTACTTCTGATCTGCCTGTTCTGCTCCCCACTCTGTCTCTGGTGAACCCTCTCGCCGCCCCACGCCTCTGGCCTGTACCCCAGCTTGTATGTAAAAAGAATATTAAAAATAGATCTACAATATGCTCTAGCAATTCCATTTCTAGGTATCTACTTGAAGAATGCAAACACACTAATAGGAGGGATATAGCTACTCATGTGTTTATTGCAGCACTATTTACAGTAACCAACTATGAGTTGGCTCCAAACACATGAGTAGATTAGGCAGATGTGGTATATATACATGAAGGAATAATCCTCAGTTCTAAAAAAAAAAAAAAAAGAAAAAGAAAAATAGAAGCTCTTACCATTTGCATCAACATGGATGGAACTGGGATTATGCTAATGAAATAAATTAGAAGGAGAAAGGCAAGCTGAATGATATGATTATATATGGAATACAGAGAAACAAACAAAAAAAAGTGAGATAAGACCAAACCAATAACAAACTATAAATTTGACTGTAAAATTTAAGCTACCTGGGGATGAGTGTTGAGGAAGCAAGGGGAGAGCAAAGTTTTTAGGGGGCAAAATAGACTGTGGTGGAGGATTACAGGTGCTTTAGTGGTATGTGTGGTGTGATAACATACACCTGAAGGGTATGATCCTATGCATCTAAATCATATACAATATTGTAAATTAATGTTACCTCAATAAAATAATAAGTAAATAAAGAAAAATCACAACAATACTTCAATGATTTTCTTCCAAGAAATAGTGGATGAAGACGATTTGATACATACACACAATGAAATACTACTTAGCTATTAAAAAAAGATGAATGCTTGCCATTTGTTGCAAGAAAATGGGACTGGAGTTGATTATACTGAGTGAAATAAACCGGAAGGAGAAAGGTAAATACCAGATGGTTTCACTCACACATGGAATATAGAGAAACAGAAGGTCAGACAAAGCTAAACCAGACAGAAACCCTGACTGTAAATATTATAAATATCATATATGTAAATGTCATAAATGTTATAATACCAGAGCAGGAGCAGACAGGTGAAGAGGAAAGAGAGGAGGGAACCAGTAAACTATGGGAGAGGACTATTGGTGTTTTGGGGTTGATGTGGTGGTATACATCTGTAGAAGTTATGAACCTAAATCTCTGAATCCTGTGCAATGTTGTAAGCCAGTGTTACCTCAATAAAAAAAAATAAAGGTAATTATGAAATTAACTGAAAGGGTGGACAACTGGGACTTCATGGTTTATACAATAGTTTATAATTGGCTTTGGTGCTTGCTTGCTTGCTTGCTTACAAGTGTTTATTTTATAAAGCTTTGATGAGTGGCAGAATTTAGTGTGAAATTGTTCTCATTACATTGTAATAGAAAGGATATGAGGGAGTAGTTAACTCTTATTTCTTCTGCTTTTCATGATTACCATTATGTGCCATAAAGAAGATTAAGGGTTTTATATGAAAAAATTCAGTTTAAGTTCATAAAGGTAGTACGATGATTACAAAGAAACACAAAGCAACTCAAGGTGAGTATATCTAGGGTATGTATGGGAACATGACTTTACAATGCAGTCCTCACTGAGAAAATGGTATTTGAACAGAAATTTGAATGAAATAAGGGAATAAGTCATACGGAGATTGGTGAAAAACATTTCAGGCAAATACAATAAGCTTAATGACCCTAGGATGGGAACAGTCTGTGATTATTGAAGAAAAGTTGTGATGACCAGACAGTTTGAGCAGAGTGAATGAAGAGGAAAACATTAGAAAAGAAGGTCAAGGATATAAGCGGAGGTCAGATCTTATGAATCTAGTTGGTTATGAAGTTTTATTATTACTATATTATTATTATTATTATTATTCTGAATAATGTACAAGCCACTAGAGGAATTTGAGCAGGAAGGTAATCTTACCTAACTTATACTCAGGCTTTCTTTGGCAGTTGTGTGCAGAATAGATTTTGAACTAGCAAAACAAAAGTCAGGAGGCCAGTTGGGAATCTATTACAGTGATAACGCCAAGAAGTCATGGAAGCTTGGTTCACTGCAGTACTAGAGGTAATAAAATTTGATCACTTTGAAGATAATGTGTTTAGGTGAGGCCATCAGGATTAGAAAGAGAATGGAAAAAAAAAAACTACAGGAGGATAAAGATTGTACTTCTGGTAACGGTAATCCAAGTGGTTTGAATATACATTACTGCTTAGAAAAAACTATGAAAGAAATATGTAAAAGAAAGCAACTATTTGAAGGAAGCAGAGAAAAATGACACAATGGGAAATTGTAGGTCATGACCTGGGAAAGCAGAGAAATGTAGACTATTACTAATTTGAAGACCACTTTCCTCTTCATAGTGATAACCATTCCCAAGTCCTTACAGTGAGGGTCCAGATGAACATCCTAGGCTTTCAGTTAGGACTTTAAGAGCCTGGTGAAAAGTAAACAGAAAATAGACCAGTCCAGCTTTGAATATTTTCAACTAAAGGTGATCTGAGATGGCTATTGCCGATAGTCTAGAGTTCAAGAAAAGAAAAAAGCTAAAAACAATAACAGAAACTCCAACTCTGCCTCTAATCAACTTTAAAATTTTTCATATTCATGCTCCTTTAAAAGACATATTAAAAGATAAGATGGAATAAAAAAAATAAGAGGAAAAAAGATAACACACAAATTCATAGGAGATATAAATAATGAAGTTTTGACTCATAGCATTTAAAATAAATTGACTAATGTCTTCAAGAACTGAATGTCGAATTTTGGAATATTGATGTTTCAGGAAGATAAAAAAAGGCAACAATTGGGAATTTTATACATGAAAAATGCAATTACAGATGTATAAAATTAATGTCAAATTAGATAGAATGGGGAATTAGTGAGAGGGTAAATCAGAAGAATATAGAAAATTGAAATGGCAAACAAACATGGTATTGTCCTCATCCACATTAATAATTACAAATAAGGAAGTTAAAATACCATTCAATAGTTAGTAATGGAAATATTTAAAAAATCAACAGTATCATTTAATTCTAAAGATGTGGAACAATTAAAACTATACTATGAAGTTAGAAATGTAAATTGATACAGTCATCTTGGAAAACTTAAATTTCAGCATGTACATGATTTATGATCCAGTTATTTCTCACACACACGCTTATTTTTAGGAGAAATGTATATTCTATGCACCAAAATATGCCCAATAATGTTAATAAAGGCAATTTTGCAGTTGTCCAAACTAAAACCCAACTTCTCATCAACTATGAAATATACATTTTGCATATTTAAACACCAAAAATACCACATACAACCTTGACCACAAATTAACTGTGGTACAGCAAGCAAAATTGATTAATTTCACAGTTATAACATTGAGTTAAAGAAGTTAGACAAAATAACGTATACTTTAGAAATCTATTTGACTTCTAAATATAGACAAACCAATCTATAGTATTACTAACTAAGCATCATTTCACCTGTTGGAATGAGGGAAGGAGTACTGATCAAAACTGGTCATGAGAGACTTCTTGGGTACTGAATCGCAAGTAACTTACCAATTCATCTCAGTTATCTGAAATACCAAAGTGGATGATTGTCAGGAAGATATGTAGAAATCCTTGGAAAAGCACTGTGCCAGTGTTCCCTTTGTCTCAATGGAAGTCCATTTCTCTGCCCACCTTTCTTCCAATTCTAAATGTGTTGTGACACTTCTTGCTCTTGTTGCAATCTGAACCTATCACTCTGCTCTCAAAGACTCTGGGAAATAAATTCCCCAATCTTTCAGCCTCTGTGATAGAAGGTAAAGATTTGGGGGTGGAGCAGAGACAGTACCAAATTGCATAAAGAAAATCCCACATATATAATTAATTATATATTTGATTTAGAGTCAAGACAGCCAAATATTGCAGGTGAAAAGTTGAGAATTTATATTGGAATAAACACAATAGGCTGGAACACATCATAAAAACTGGTTTTGGTTAAGGTGGTAAATGAGAAAACAAGGACACATGCATGGTGGAGTAAATGGATTAAAGATGTCAAAAGAGCTGAAAACTTGAAAAGTTAATTTTGAAGTGGGGATAGTAGCACCAGAAAGATAGTGTGTATTAATTTGTTCAGGTTGCCATAACAAAATACCAAACTGGGTTTAAACAACAGAATTTTATTTCTGGAGGCTGGAAATCCAAGATCAAGATGCTGACTAATTTAGTTTCTTATGAGACCTTCTTCCTGGCTTATAGATGGCAGCCTTCTTGCTGTGTTCTCACATGGCATAGAAAAAAAACAGAAAACAAAGAATCCTGTGGTGTTTCTTCCTCTCATAAGGACACTTGCCCTATCAGGTTAGGTCCTCCCTCTTAAGAACTCTTTTAACCTTAATTTCTTAAAGACCTAATTTCTAAATTCAGTCACTTGAAGTGTAGGGTTTCAGCACATGGACTTGAGGGGAGCAGCAGAGAGGAATACAAGCATTCAGACTATAGTAAATGGAAAACAGGTTCTAGAGAACAGATGCTTTAAATGTAGCTTCTAGAGCATGTTTGGTTTTGAGAAAGACCGTGGATAAGCCAGTGCCTTAAAGACAGACATAAAACATTGTTTGTCCTGATGACTTATCTACCTACTTTACTAAAAGAAGTATTAAAAGTGACTGGTATAATTTCCAGTGGGTACTTAGCTATATTTTATTTATATAGAGAAAGGTTTGCTCTTTAATATTTTAACTTTACAAAAAGCACTATCATGTAATTTACTTATCTTGCCCAGCAAGTGTGAATTCTGAATAATCTTCAAAACTTCTAAGGTATGGGAACTGAACCAGACAAACTGATCAAGGTGTAGAGAATACAAAAATATTGTATATAATTTAATGCAATATAAAATTTTTGTAGAACATCAATATATCTTTTAAAAATTTTATTGCTATTATTATTAATGTCTTTTACATTATTGTGTATTCCCCATAGGTTTCCCACCACCAATTCACCCATGAACCATCTCCACAGTCCCCCGTGCTCCCCTTTTCTCCCATTCTGAGCCCCTAACCTCCCACTCACTCATTGAATGTCTCTCTTTTATTTGGTTCCCCTATATTCCTGTTATGAGTGAAACCATTTTTCCTTTTGGCTTATTTTGCTGAGCATGATAACCTTCTAGCTCCATCCATGCGAATTGCATATGTTTATCTTTTTTGAATGCTGAATAGCATTCCATTGTGTATATGTACCACATCTTCTTGATCTATTTTGGGGCATTTGGATTGTTTCCATGTCTTAGTTATTGTGAACAGTGTTGCAATAAACATGGGGGTGCATGTATCCTTTTGGATTAAAGTTTTCGTGTCCTTTTGCTAGATTCCCAAAAGTGGTATTGCTGGGTCATATGGAAGCTCCATTTTTAGCAGTTTGAGGAACTGCCATACAGCTTTCCATAGTGGTTGAACTAGTTTGCATTCCCATCAGCAGTGTAGGAGAGTTCCTTTTTCTCCCTCATCCTCACCAGCATTTGTTGTTGCCTGTATTTTTTTTTTAATTTTTTTATTTATACATACAAGCTGGGGTACAGGCCAGAGGCGTGGGGTGGCGAGAGGGTTCACCAGAGACAGAGCGGGTAGCAGAACAGGTAGATCAGAAATACACTGCTGAGGGGAGCAGCGGGCGAGGCAGGAGAGGTCTGCTGCACGATGTGGGATTCTCCACGGCCGGGCGTCGAACTCGCATCGCGTGCTGCCAACAGCTCCACAGCGCAGCGCTTAACCGCTGCACCACCAGGGAGGCCCTGTTGCCTGTATTTTTAATGTGCACCATTCTCACCGGCATGAGGTGGTATCTCATTGTGGTTTTGATTTGCATTTCCCTGATTATAAGTGATGTTGAACATTTTTTTTTTTTTGGATATCTGTTGGCCATTTGCTTTTCTTCTTTGGAGAAGTGTTTAGATCTTCTGCCCATTTTTTGACTGGATTGTTGACTTTGTTTTTGTTGAGTTGTGTGAGCTCCTTGTAGATTTCTGTTATCAGTCCTTTACTGGTTGTATTGTGTGCAAAGATTTTTTCCCAATTAGTAGGGTGTCTGTTTGTTTTGATTAATGTCGCTTTTGCTGTATAGAAGCTTTTTAGTGTGATGTAGTCCCATCTGTTTATCTTTTCCTTGACTTCCTTCACTTTTTGGAATGTGTCTTTAAAGATTTTGCTTAGATGTATGTCTTGTAGAGTGTTGCCTATATTTTCTTCTAACTTTTATGGTTTCAGGTCTTACATCCAGGTCTTTTATCCATTTTGAGTTGGTTTTTGTGCATGATGTGAGATAGTAATCTAGTTTCATTTTTTTGCATGTGGCAGTCCAGTTTTCCCAGCACATTTATTGAACAAGCTAACCTTGTTCCATTGCATATACTTTGCTCCTTTAAAACAGTATGTCTTGAAGGATATGAGGTTTATACTTATATTATACATATCTAAGAATCATAGCTCAATAAGGAGCCTTTATGAAAGTAGAGGAATAATTTAATCTATTAAGCTTATGCTATATCTTTCCCATATTACTATGAATTTTGTAGTTGTTGGGTAGTAAGAGAGGAGAACCTCTAGTCTCCTCTTCATCCCTTGATAGTTCTTTAGCATTCTTCTACTCTGAGCTTGAGAGCACTCCCTCTCAAGGAAGAATTAGCACCCATGAATTGGTAAGATTTAAAGATATTAATGACTACTGTGGTAATGATTGTTCTCACTGAGATAATTGAAAGATCTTAATGGTCTTTACAAATGGTCTTTACCCCCCTTTTAGGTGATTTTTTCTGAAGAAAACCATCATTTCCTTTCTGTTCACCTTACTGTCTTTTAGAAAAGCTTGATCCAACAGTGTAGAGGAATACCTCTCTAGAATTAGGGGAAATATTTGCCCTGTGTCTAATATTCTCTATCTTTAAATATTTTTATTTATGCATAAAGAACTGAGGTGCAAGGGGTGAGAGGATTTGCCAGAGACAAAGTGGGGAGCAAAACAGGTGGAACTACTGAAAGAGTACACTGCTGAAGCAAGCAGCAGGTGAGACAGGAGAGGTCTACTGTGCATGTGGGAATCTCCCTGGCCGGGGATTGAACTCATGCTCAGTGGCTGCAGATAGCTTCATAGGGCTGAGACTTAGCCCCTTGTGCCACCAGAGAGCCCCACTTCTTTATTTTGGTTTTTTACCTTGAGTGCTTTCCCTCAGATCTCCCCAAAGATTTAAGGTTTTGATTATACATTTGGATTTTGGTGAGAAAACAAAATGAAAGCCATATGCCCTGTATTAAACCTTAATCTTTCAGACCCACTTAGTTAGGGTAAGAAATTCTATATGGGATATGGCGTAGGTCTACATGAGGCCTACCATGGTTCGAAACCAAAGTCCTTACAGGAAGTAAAAAATGTTTTGTCTTAGTACCCATGAATATATCTTCCTCAGGCACACTGAGAAGAATAGTTGAATAAGGAATTCAAGTACCCTATTCCCTTGGTATAATTCTATCTCAAACAGTTACAACCTTTAATTGTAGTGCAATATACTCAGGAATAGTTACTGAAAATAACAATTTCCTTTGCTACAGAAATTTATAACCTAGTAAATTGTTTTACTAAAGATAAGCAGAATCATGACTCTGAACAGAAATTGGGAGGAGCTGAGCAACTCAGAAACATGTAGTGTGTTTGAGTTTGTGTCGGAATGTGTGCTTGATCATGTGATGCTGACAAGATCACACTTAATATTTACGTAATGAAAACATTCATAATCCATGTGTTGCTAGGTAGTCTCTTAGAATTTCAAAATAGAATTAAAAATAAAGAAAATCCCCAGGGAGTATAGTAATGGATCAAAAAGATTTGTTTTTATTGTCACCAGAATCAATGAACAAGGGGATGATGCAAAAGGAGATAATGCATTAATTGATCTCGAATCATGTCTACTGTTTTTTAGGCTTGGGAAATCTGTTTTATCAATATCGCGAGCGTGTGTGTGTCTGTGTGTGTGTGTGTGTGTGTGTGTGTGTGTGTGTGTTTTATATCAATCTTACTATGCTAGGGGCTAAAGAATAAGTAGAAATCAAGTATTGTTAGTGCTAAAATTTTTGCTATATTTGGATAACCTATTAATTATAAAGGGCATTTGTAACTGCTTCTCTCCAGATGGTAAGATTAATTAAAAAATGAACAAGAAATGTTTTCAATAAAGTGCTGTTACACATGAACAGCAAAATGGCCTTTCAATCATTTTTATAGGAAATATATAATTATGTTTTGAATTTGAATAGTGAAATATTAATGATCTTTTCGTGTAAATTTTTTAGCTTTCAAGATTATGTCATTTACTAGTTGATATATAACTGAAGCACTCTAACACACCATTAATTTTGATGTACTAGTTGCTTCATATTTTTCCACCTTTGGGAAAGGGTGAAAGATTTCAACAATTATTGAATTATTTCTCACTGTAATTATCAGATAATGTACACTGGAATATAAATCTAATCAAATGATCTAAAATTTTATTATTTTTAATACAACATTAAAGAAAATTAAGAAATATTAATGCTGTCGATGTTCCAGATACTTACTAATATACTAATTCAGATACAATGATGCCCTCTGCCCTTCAGGAATACACACCTAATAATTTTTACCAAATTATTTGATAAAACAAATACAATTTGGACAACTCAAGTCAAGCTGAGTTGTTTTATTTGTTTTGGTAGGTACTGAAGTTAGAGCTTTGTTTTGAAAACACATTTAAAAGGAATAAATATATTTTTATCAACTTATTGAAGTTCTGCTTGCTTTGTTGAAATAATTAGCACAATTTTTCTTTTGTCTCCTAAGTTCCCTTTGTTTTAAAATCCCCAAAGATCTTTATAGTAGTAAACTAAAACCAAATAAACACTAAGAAGAAAAGACAGCCTATAAAGAAACTCTAGAATATAGCATCATGCAAAATGAGAACTTCTATAACAAGTTGTTTAGACACAGATTAGGCCATATTTTGTGTAATTTGAAGCATTAAGAAACTGTAATAGTCAAATTCCTAATGTTTATAAATACAACTTAATGTGGGATGACAATTGGCAAAAAAATTTAAGAAAACCACAATTTTTCCCTCGGCAATGTTTTTTCTAGATACAATCATGTACATAAATTTTATATTCTGAGTCACACATTTTCCTTTCTGACCAACACCCTTTTATAGCTTTGTAGCAATTACAAGGTGAATCCTTCAGAGTAAAAGCTAAAAGCAGAAATGAAGTTCAAGGACTTCTGCTACATTTCCCTGACATGGGATTTCACATTGATGCTCAGAAGTGGATGAGGGCACTAATCTCCACATTGCAGGTATCTTTTCTTCAACTCTTCAGAAACTGAAGTTAACCATGTGACAATTCAGGGACAGTTACCCATACAAGCCACTTGTTCCTTTGTTAATAAGCACAAATGAACATTTCTTAAGTATTGGTCACATCACCTCCAGGAGAACTGTGTGATTGTGAACATTCTTGTGGGCTCATTGCTTTTATTTATGGCTCCTGGGGGACCTTGTCAAATAGTAGTTCCATTGTACTTAATTTTGCTATTGGTGATCTATATGAAAGAATGTCCTGACCTTGGGTTTTCTCCTGTCGGATTTTAAACATAAAACCAGGCAATGTTTTCTGCTTTTCAGAGGAGATACGATAAAATACATTTATGTTCTTTGTATTGCAGGATATTATTATTGTATATGCTGAGCCAGATTCTCTCAAGGTCTAAGTTATGGACTGTTTTTAGGGGTACCTTGGGATACCATTGGGTTTTTACTATGTAAAGATCAATTGAATATTGCCTAAATTAAAAGCAACAAAGAAGGAAGGGAACCAGCATTATTGAAATTTCTTCAAACTAAAGATTTCACTTAATTTTCAACCAATTTGATGTAGAGGGAATTGTCTTCATTCTACTGACAAGAAAACTAAAATTTAGGTCAGTTACAGGTCAAGCTATAAAGAATAATGTCTTAGAAATAGCATTGAAATCTAGGACTCCCTGTCACTAAAGTTCTTTTTCCTTTATTACACTCTCTCTCTTATTGTGAGTTAACTGGGAAAATGTGTTAGATATGTAGAATTTCTACTGATTATTTAGATAATTGTTCACAGAGAAACAATTTGAAAGGCTACACATTTAGCTCAACTGTTAAGTGACTGCATTATTGTTTATAAGCAGTCACAGAGGCTAGGGGTGCTTTCTCCTTTACAGTTACCTTTGATTACCTCTATTAATTTAATTACCTCTATTAATATTTCAGAGAGGGTTTGTCTGTTTCTGAAACCTAGATTTGGAGATTAAATTGGGTAGATTTTTAAACCAAATCATGGAGTTCATTAAACAGGGTAATAAATACTAAATTCCATGTACAATGGGCTGAATTGTGTTATGTCGCCTCTAAATTCATATGCTGAAATCCTAATCACCAATACTGCAGAATGTGAAAGGTCATTATGGTGGACCCTTATCTAATGTTGCTGACGTCATTTTAAAAAGATTAAGACAGTGACGCAGAGATAAGACCATCTAAGAGCTAGGAAGAAGACAGCTATATATAAGTCAAGAAGAAAAGCCTCAAAAAAATAGATAAATAAATAAACCCTACTCATAGCTTGATCTCAGACTTTTAACCTCCAAAATTAAGAAAAAACAAATTGTGATTTAAACCACCCAGAGCCTGGTACTTTGTTTTGGCAGCCTTGGCAAACTAATATTATCATTTTAGATATGGCTAGAAACTGAGTTTTTCTGACTCACATCTTTAAGTAGTGCTGTTCAGGAATTATTTATAAATTATAGAAGTCACCTAAATAATATGAGATATACATATATAGAGAGAAATATAACTAGTCACCCAGCATATTAAATTTTTATGAGCAATTATATTTGTGATTGTATTAAAGAAACATTTTAAAAAAGACTAGAACCAAATTATTCACCACAAAATATGAAGTTTCATACCGGAAACAAGAAAATATTAAATCTATCTATCTGTGTAGATATATGTAAAACATCATCTTCTTTGCTTGTAACTTTTAAATGCTTCTTATGAATTATCTTTTTGGAGGGAGAAAATAGAAATATTTTAAGGGAAAAGATAATTTTCACTATGTTGATGGTAGACACTAATCATATTTCTTGCATAAAGGAAGAATAAAGATTTCATTTTCCTTTTTACTCTGTATGATAAAGCCACTTCACACTAAATTCTGTAGGTATTAGAACCTCTCCTAGGAGCAAGATACAGACATATAATGATTAACTATGTCAGATGACTAGTATCTAAAACCAATCATGTAGTAATACAAACATATATTACTTCTTATGCAGTGAATGGAAACATGCTTAATAAAATAAAATCATATCTACAGCCATGATAACCATTAATGTTTCATGGTGCTTTTACCTTGTTCATTCTTTCTGATTTAAAAGTCAATTATCTATACTCCAGTGATTGAAGGTGAATTACCAAGTCTCAATAAATACTGAATTTGTCCTTTACTTCTGTTACACTGGTCAACAGTGAGATCATAACTGACTTAAAAAGACCCTAATCTGTAGTATCTTGGTGTGCTGAACATGAATATAACCCTGAAATTTTTTTATTAGCTCTCGTTTTGAAGATATTTCATATAATTCATTTGATATGTTTCACCGTGTAATGTATCCAGTAGGACTGCAACAACATCCTAAATCAGCTTAGAAGGATGTAATATTGCATCGCATTGCATAATACCATCATGCACACATCATCCAGAGTTGATTGCATCATTTCCTGATGCAATGCAATACTACTGCCAGGCAGCTGCTGAAGTAAGCTGACGTCAGCAGTGCACTATATAAAGCCCTGGAGGAAAGGTTGAGCATTGAAAATATTTCAGAGTTTGTGTGAGACAGTTGAAGCTACTGTTCCCATAGAACTGTTCTTATTTTATCCATTTAGGCACAATACAGAACAATGATGCCTCGAAAGTGGGTTAATAGCGTGGACAATTTCTTCTCTATTTGTGGGGAAGTGACATTTGCCAACCAGAAGAAAAGTATCACTTCTCCAGTGAAGAAGGCTTCTCATCTTTACTTCGGATGCAAGGTTGGTGACCAAGACAAGCCTTGGGCCCTGCATATAGGCTGTGCTGCATGTACAACACAGCTTTCACAGTGGTTCAATGGCAAAAGACCATCAATGCCATTTGCAGTCCCCATGGTGTGGAGAGAGCTGAGCAATCACATAAAAGACTGTTACTTCTGCTTGATTTCTCCTCTTTCTGGTAGAATAACAAAGCCAAAGAAGTCAAGAATAGTCTACCCAAACATTCCATCTGCATTGAGATGACTGGTTCAACAACTTGCTGCAGGGTGATGCGAAACAAGCATGGGATGCTTTTCGCCTAGTGTCTACAAACTTTCTTGGGAATGTTAGGGCGGAAGACTGCAAGGAACTAGTAGAAGACATGCTGAAGACATTTGGATTTCTTCCCTGAAAACTGTGGTGTGGTTAGTGATGAACATGGCGAACGTTTTCATCAAGATATCGCATCAATGGAACAAAGATACCAGGGAAAATGGTGCACTCCAATGCTGGCTGACTACTGCTGGACACTCCCCAGAGATACTCCTGAACAGCTGTACAAGAGACAAGCGAAGAAATCTAAGAAGTAGTCTATGACTTGATTTTTTACAGGTATTAACCGTAGGCCTATTACTATTGGCATGCATATTGTGATGTAAACACCTATTTATTGCAGATTACAAAAATAACTAGAGCCAAAATTAGAATTTGGCTGTCATATTTGTGTTGAGCACATACAAATTGATAGGAAATGACTAATTTATTTCAGTAACATGACTTTTGTAAAAATTTGTTGACCAGTGCTTGGCATGCATTTTGTGATGTAAACATCAATTTATTGCAGATTACAAAACAACAACAACAACAAAAAAACTAGAGCCAAAATTAGAATTTGACTGTCATATTTGTATGGAGCACATATAAATTGATAGGAAATGACTAATTTTATTTCAGTGATATGCCTTTGTAAAAATTTGTTGACCAGTGTTATTGCTGTTTCTGCCATTACCTGATAATTTTTACATCTGTCTTTCTTTGTAGTTTGTCATCAAATAAATCAATAAGGCCATGAAACTGCTTTTCAGTTTTTGTATACCAATATTTCTCACCTTACCTAGCTAGCATAAACTAATAATTGGTTTTCTACGGACAGTCGTTTTTACTTATTCTGCTAATCGCAGTGCTACTGAAAAGCAAAGAATAGTGAGATGGCTTATTGCCAATTGTCTTCTATAAGGAAATATTACATCCTTGACAAATGCAAAAGTACAGGCATCTGCAAAGAAATCACTTAAGCACAATAATCCAGTGTGTGTTTCGTATTGTGTTGTGGGATGGGGGGAGACTTAACTATGTATTTTAAAGACAATAGCAAACTTATTATAAGATAGATTGAAATCCTTTAGTGCTAGGGAATCTTTTCAAGTTCGAGAGTCGAAGGACTGATTAAAATAATTTGTTTAAACTTTTGTTTCAATTGATTTGCTCTTTAATATGGAATTATTCTTTATAGATATGCTCATATATCCTAAATGCAAAATCCCTCTCTTTCTCTCACTCACTGACTCACACACACACATAAACACACTAGGTATTTCTGTACTAAACCTTAAATGAGATCAAGCTGTCTTGGTCAGAATTTGATGCTGAATGACATTAATTGAGTATTAAAAAGTCATCTGTGTTTCCATGGGCAGATGCCATTACTTATTTCTAAAACAAAACTGCAGTTACAAACTACCTTTAAGTAATGAAATCACTAGTTCATAGAAAGTCCCATGGGAACTGAATCCTAATTCACTTCAGAATGATTACTAAATACAGAATACAACATGGAAAAGCAAAATTCATAATGTGTATAACAAACAAATGTACAGTTCTGTTTTACATAGGAAAGCACATGTCTAAAACACTGTAGTGCAAACTGTTACTATGAAAGCAAAAGAAAAACAAGATACAGCTGAAAGGTGAACAGTTTCATCCTTACTTTCTAAACTGATTTGCACAAGGTACTTCACACCTGTAAGTATCTACCTCATTTTCAAAATAAAGTTACCCACACTGCAGTCAAGTTTCCCCTTTTCGATAAGCCCACCTTGGATCAATCCTACCTCCTCTTTGTCTTTAACTAATTGATACCTTCATTCGACAAATATTCTTTACTGAAGGCACATTTTCTGCCAGGTAGATGCTATGAGATATTGCAAAGGAAAAGACATAGTCTATTCATGCTATGAGTTCATAGGCTTATCATGGATTCTAACGTGTAACCAAATAATTAGGAACAGGTAAAATTTAGGTATATAGATAGTAAAAGATGTGGGCACAGTTGCTTACAAGCTAGTATGTGGTGACTTCACAGGTAAACAAAATCAGATGTGAGTGCAGACCCCCTTACCTTCTAGCAGTCAAATTTTGTCCTTTTCCAAAATCTGTTTGATCCTCTGATTCCTACTGATATCTTGGGAGTAATGTCTGTCTTGTCATATGGTTGTAAAGTTTAGAGAAATGTATGAAAATGCTTGGTACTTTAAAGATTCTAAGACACAAATGTTAGATAATTCATATTAGGGTGAGGCTAGGTCTGCATATCAGAGAGGAGTTTTGAATTTTCCTTGTGTCAGAAATTCTTTAAGTAGTTCAAGGCAGCAGAATGACAGGGTCAGCACGATGCTTTAGAGAGATTAGTTTGGCAACAGTGAACAAGAGTAGGGAGGGGGAAGAGCCTAGAGATCAGAGACATGTTAAGAAACTATTGAAATAGTTCAGGCATGAAATTAAAGGACCTGAAAATAGAGGATATAAGGCATCCCTGGTGACTAGATTGATAAAATGGAAAAGATTTTGCAAGGGAGAGAAATGGTACTTTGTCTTCAGAACAGGCACTGGTATCCTTAAGAAAAAAAGGGAACTGGCATTATCTTACATGCAACAGTTGCTCATAATAAATTAGATTATCTTTGGTGTTTTAACTCATTTAAATATTCTAACAATTCAGTAGTGCATTGTTTCCATCTTTTTAGATGATAAAATGTTAGAAGTTTAATTAATCTACTAAGGATATACAGCTAGAAAGTGCCTGAGTATAACTCAAATTCTGGCCTTTGCTATTAGAATATGTGACCCACCCATTATTACCTTAATCTGCTTTAGAGTGCAGTCGTGACATTGATATTGGGAAGTGGTCATGATAAAGGTAATAATAGAAATGTGGAAGAAGAGAAGGTGTTGGGAAGCCAGAAGGTAATTCACTTCCTTCCCCAACAATCCACTGGTATACTCAGGAGTGGTGGCCATCATGCTCAGTATCAAGCCCTGCCACTTACCCTCTCCCTCTGGGGCTTCTCCAACTCCTGCATGAAAATTTCCTGTCCTACATACTCTCTTCACTAACTCTATTTGAGGACTGTGGAACAGAGGCATATGAACCATGTTACTCAAAGTTGAAAATTAATCAGGATTCCTCTCCATTTTCATCACTTCACATTATAGGATACTACTTATATTTATGGATTTATCTCAGGAACCCAATGACCCATTGATACCAATAATATGATATCATCATTTTTTTTCTTTTTGCACAGCAGAATGTTTTGTGCATAATTTTTGCTTTTTCATCCCATGAATATTGAGTGGCATTTTGGTTAAAAATGGAATGTTTTGAAACTTTGGCAACCTTTGAATCAAAACAAAAGCAAAACAAAGCCCATGATTTTTGACTGGAAGCATAGGTCAAACATGCATCATGCGGACCACCTACTTGAATCATTTACTGACTTACCCTATTCTTGAAGAGAGTTTTAGTAAAAGAATTTGGATTTTTTTAAGTGCAGCGTGTTTGAGTACTCTCCATGTTTTTAAATAACAAATTGGAGAACTCATAGAACATAATGAGAAAATGAGGAAGAAAAGGTTACATATTAAATTGAAAAATATCTAACATTTAAGGCAGCAACAGTAAAGCATACTTCTCTATAGAATATTAATCAGACACAATCTCACTTGTGTTTGCTTGACATTTGTATAATTCTCCCAGCTGTTATACAAAATACCACCTAAATAGAGAATGTGGATATCTTATCAAGTCATGGAGAGAATAGAATAAAGCATTGCCTTCACGTCAGCATAATGCTTTACCAGTTAGTTATCTTAGCAAAACTCTCACAAAGGTCTTGTCCTTTTGTATTTTTCCCCTTTATTGAGGTGACAGTGATTTACAGCACTATATATGATTTAGGAGATAAGGTCACACCTCCTCAGATGTATGTTACCACACCAGCCTCACCATCATTCATAGATTGTGTGTTTGTTTTTCAAGGGAAAACCAAATTAACAGCTACTAAATTTTCAAAAAATTATGTAGACTGACTGGAATGGTAAGAATTCATTTAGCTGTTCACCTTGCTTTTAAGTAGGACAGGTTTGGGCTATAATCCCAAAAGACACAATTCAAAATGCCATAATGCTGAATATTGACATTCTGAGAGATCAAAATCTCTAAGGTTCAAAAAAGCAAAAGTCACAGTCCAGAAAGAACAAAATGCCAGAATTATATTCTGAAAAAAATCATTACAAAATTCTTTAAAACACATTTGTTTATGTTTTTGAAAATGAATTCATTTTAGAAACGTGTAAAAACATGACATTTCATGGTCAACGTACATAGTGAAACACATGTCAGCAGAAATTTTATCATATTTCTGAATCATATACCATGTTGTAAACCAATGTTACCTTAATAAAAAATTATTTAAAAAAACACATATCAACAGATCTTTCACAAAAGCAGATTAACAAGAAAGACATCTCAAAAAAATCTCTTCTTTATTGAGGAAGTTTCGATGTTTACATGTTTTACAAACATGTACAATGCTTACACATAAAGTCACCATTTTGAGAATACCTTTTTACTGAGTCAAATTTGCAAAAATGCGTACAGCAAATGAGAACTCTAAAAGTCTTTCCATAATTTATACCTCCACTATTGGAAATGATGTAAAAATGAAATAGTTTAGGAAAAGTCTTAAAATATTCATGAACATTGTAAATAGTGAAAGAAAACTCAAAAGAATTAAAAACAAAATTCAAGGGCCTCCCTGGTGGCACAACAGGTTAAGCGCGGCACTATGAAGCTATCCAGAGCCACTGCAGCACGAGTTTGATACCCGGCCAGGGAGCTTCCCACATGGTGCAGCAGACCTCTCCTGCCTGCCCCGCTGCTCCCCTCAGCAGTGTACTTCAGTCGACCTGCCTGTTTTGCTCCCCACTGTCTCTGGTAAATTCTCTCACCACACCACACCTCTGACCTACACCTTGTATGCAAAAATAAATGAATCTTAAAAAAAATTCAGCATATGAAAAAGCATGTTATAGGAATAGGTTATAGGCAATTGCATGGTGGTATCTATAATTTGGCTGAACTTCAAGATTATTATCTACATCTTGAATAACTGCAACAAAAATATTTTTTTTTCTTTCTTTTGGGGTATGTATGCTCTCCTCAGAGAATACATTCACATTAATTTTCCAGGCAGTGTTGTTCTTTTAAAAATATTTTTGTTATTCCATATACACTGACATGAACATTCCCTAATAAATTTTCCCATTTTCTGTGCCATGCTTCAATGTTGTCTTGGGAATGCAGTAAATCCATTCCTCCTGTACTCATATACCGACCACAAACTTGGTGGGAACAATACTGGTGATCGAATAACCACACTGTTGCATTAAATGTCTTCTTATCCTACTGTGCACATAATTATTTTTCAAACCAGTCAGTAACTTCACTGTCTTCTTCAGGCAAACACAGTTTTAATTCATTAAAGGCATCTGGCATTCCATCATCTGGAAGAAATGCAAATATAGACAAATGACACATTTTTAAACTGAAGCTTGTTTTGTTGCCATATTGCATGACCAGTCTACTTTTCTGAATTTTCTGCCAAATGCATTGGGATAAATGGAAAAAATACTTTATTGGTAACACCTCGAAATTCGCTTTAGAAACTGTAATTGAGCCTAATTCCAAATCTGTCTTTATGGTTTGGGGATTCAGTTGACATCCATTTTCTTCTGCAAAAGTCCACCAAATCTTCCAATAAGTGTTCATAAAGTGCTTTACCTTCTCTTGTCATTAATACATACATGAATATAAGTTCTAGAATTTTCAAATCTATTTGGGGCATGCATTGTATATAGTTGAGTTTTGAAAATAATTGATGATAGTTTTGAAAATGCCATCTATATTATACAGAGAGAAACATGCACTAGTTTTTCTGTGTGAGATTTAGTGGTGATTGTAAGAAGTCTTCTTTGACAGTCAAATCCCTAAACAAGAATAGTTCACTATTTAATGTGTTTTGTAATACTGCAGTAACCTCTATATCAGCAAATGTCTTTGGTTTAAAAGGTCACTGAACTTGCTGAATTATTTTTATTCTCCAAAGAAGGATGTTTCTTGAAGGCAAACAAAGTCAAACCCAGTTTTTAGGATTTCGGCTTTCAGGATTTCACCAAAGGAAAATTTTATCTTTGGGGATTGTGATTTGAGGTCTTTTATATTTTTTTCTCAGTTTAAAATCATCCTTTATTGAGCATAAAGATCTACAAGAGACAGTCATAGTTTCAAGTGAATTTTACTGGTGTTTTAATATAGCATTAAAATGTATTGAGTTAACATTGCATTATAATTTTATGTGAGTTCCTACTGTGCAACATCAAAAATAATCATGTGAATATACTACAATAAATTCACCACTACAAAGCTTTCAGAATATCAAAATTTGAGATATTCACATTTGGGACTGTGTTTTATCAGAATTATGATCAATGCTGAGAGGTATCTTATACATACGTTCTTGGGTAGATAAAAATATATCCTAGATGCATTCATTTTCATAAATAAATGCAATTCATAGACATCTTGTATTAACAGGACCTCTTCAGAAGAAAAAAAAATGTCTAGTCTAAATCTCTCCTATTACAACTTTGTTCCATTTCTTTTATGTTTTCCTGGTCACCATTTTTATGTAATAACTTTAACATACTTAAAGATAGGTGACCTTTAGTGTGTAATGACTCATCGTTTAATTTAGTTACAGCTCACAGGCCAGAAAAATAGCAGTACATAGAGCTTCAACAATAACGAGATAAACACAGATGTTTCTTAAAAAATTGTTAAAGTTCTCATTTCTTCTCTGCTTCTCAAAAAACAGTAAGATTGAGTTTTATTTGGTTAGTACTATGTCATATTATTTACAATGAAGCATTTTTTCCTTGTTTCTTGGCAGGTTGGGGTTAGTGCAACAAAATTTCCCCTTAATGCCTCTTCCTTAAAGTCATTTTGATTCTTAACACAAAGGACAGTTTCTAAAAAGAATGCTCACCAACCAAATAACTATTTTATTTATTCCTG
Source organism: Scalopus aquaticus (assembly GCA_004024925.1). NCBI lineage: Eukaryota > Metazoa > Chordata > Mammalia > Eulipotyphla > Talpidae > Scalopus > Scalopus aquaticus. Next base: position 24,110 of record PVIJ01005235.1, read on the forward strand.
AGCCATCTCTGAATATGTACAAGGGAAACCAGCTTTGGAGGATACAGATGAGTAAGAAGAAAGATTGGTAGTTATTATAGTAAGAAACAAGTCTCTCATATTTTCTTAAGAGAACCAAAAACATTCTTATAGAGGAGCTAAACTTAAAGATTGAACATGAGTCTCCAAGAAGAATAAGAAACACTTGAAATCTCTGTTATAGTGGTAGACCCAAGAATTTGAAAGATACATTACAATAGACATATTCTATGGTATGCCTTGATATTTCCATTGTTTTCCTGTTCACATTGTATGGTAATATGTAAGGTTCTTGAATTTTCATATCAGTAGCCCGAGTTGTGTTCATGCCTCATATATGTCCTTGTCACTGCTACATCCCTCCTATGCTGCACACTGAAGTAACTAAAGCAGCAACACTTCAAACAACAAATGTTTAGCATAATAATTTAGCATATAGACCTCTACAGTGTGTATGCCATCATTAAATTAAGTGCCTCTGAGACCAAGGCAGTGACACAAAGTAAATACAATGTTAAGAGTAGTGGGTATATCTTTGAGGTAAGGGCCAGTGTTAAGTACAAGTACAGGAACACTTCTTCAGCATTCAGATGTGGATGTGGCAAACTCATTTTCAGAAATATAAAGCAATTTGTAAAGAACTAAGAAAATGAATGACTTGTTGATAAGAATCAGAGTCATTTTTTCCCCTGTGCTTTCTTGAGTTAATTTAAATTCACTTTAAAGTTTTGTTTATATTTACTAACTGACCCTCTATTAATATAATTAAATCTTATCAATTGCCTTCATTTTACTCATTAAGGAAAATATAGATGAAGTTGAATTTATGCTATCTTAAATATGAGTCATGTTATCCATTTCAAAATTAGGTCCTATGGACCAATTCTATGAAAAACACATAAAGGATTACTTAAAGGTTTTCTTGACTAAGTTTGCATTTCCAAAGACATTTCTCAAGAGCAAGCTCAATAATTTGAAAGCCATCTGTTTCATAGACTAAAATAATACAGCCAAAGGAAGAAATTGAGGGGGAAAAAAATCTGTATTCTCCCTGTGGGAAAGAGAAAAATTAAAAAATGTAATGGAATTCCACTGGAAATATTGAAAAATCTAACTTCTGACAAATAATCTCATTGGAGAAACACGACACATTTGCCTACAACCACATACATTAATCAATATATCATTTTCCAGTTGTGCTTAAAATACGGGATAACTTGAACTCTCTTTGACCTAATATGTTTATTTTAACAAAATCAAGAAACACTGGGTTTAAAATACACACACACACACAAAAAAAAACCTTTGAACATGTGGATGAAATAATTTTGAAAACCCTATATGAGGTCAAACACCTTTATTTGCAGACTTCGTAGTTTACTTATTTTCTAATCATCATAAGAAATTATCTCCTAAAATGAAGTGTATCTGAGAAATACAATGGTCTGTTATGAAAAGTAATGATTATGTGTTATAAAAGAAGAGGTTGTTTTTCAAGAATGAAGTAAGTCCAAAGGATTGTCATGAGCGTATTTTTAAAGGACTTTTAAAGGATCCAAACAACCTAAGTTTGCTTTCATGGTGAATCACTAATCAATATTACAGCTAAGAAAATCCAGTTACTTAGAAGAATGCCTTAATAGTTGAAGGGAGAAAGCTGAAACTCAGCTGTTCTCTGGACGTAAAGATTGTATTGAATTTTAAATGTCTGGAATATCTAGCTAAAAGTTACTAAACAGAATGAATTGTTAGGAGTTTGGATTGTATAAAGAACATGTTTTTGGGTGACATCAACTCATAGATGTTATTGAAGAGCTGCGAAAAATGAAATCGCTGACTTTATGATATGAAACTAAAAGAGTGTGGACAACAAAAATTAAGAGGGCCAGTGGAGTAGGAACTAACATAACAGTGATAGTAGGGTGGTGTCACAAAACCTGTAAAGGAAAAGTTGGTGAAGGTGAAAGTATAAAGAAGGAAAATATTGAATATATTTGTTATTTAGAATTTACAGCTGTGAATAGTCGTGCTATCTTTGACTTTCCCCTTAGATATTTCATACATCTAAAGTAAGGATTAAATCAGGTCAAATTTTCAAAAATTCTTTAGACTAGGAAAATTTGTACAAGAGTGGTATAAGAGAGGTGTTTTTAACATAAAAGAATTCTGGTAAATGTATCAAGATCAGTAGAAGAGGACAAAAACATCTTGCTTCCTCCCTTTTTATCATTGGGAAACCTACTTTCCTATTACATAAAGAAATGACTAGACTTAGATTACATAAAGGGTACATAACAGTGCTACAGCAATCTGGTGCATCCCAAGAACAGAGACACTCATTACTACTGAAGTGATCTAAGTGAAAAGCAAAATCATAGCTTAATTATGAGTCATGTTATCCATTTCCTACGGACCGATTCTATGAAAGACACATGAAGAATTGTTTCATGTGTTTAATCTCTGGCTAGTCAGGCACTTGTGCTATCAAAATATGAGTTGAGAAATTATCCTCATGTAATAGCATCTTGTAGAATCAATTTTTTTTCTCTGTTCTCAGTGATAGTGCTATTGTATCTATTGATCCCATACATCTGTGGAAAAAAAAGTCATGATTACTTTATGACCAAATAAATCATGCTTCTAATTCAATAAGTAATTTGAATGATATTCTCATTATTTTGAGTTCAGATTAAGATTGAACTGGTTATGTATAAAGACACAACTAATAAATTAGTATGTTATATTTCTTTTGCAGAATTGATAGCCTGTGATAACAAATTTTTTGTTAGGTAATTTATTTTCTTACATCGTTGTTAATTTTTGGACAGTATTTGATGTCTCCCCTCAGGTTTACTCCCCATAGTTCTCCCACCACCATTGCACCCATTATCCATCTCACCCGTACTTTATGCTCTTCCCTCTCCTGTTTTGACCCCTCCCCTTGCTCTATGCCTCAGATCTGTGGTCAGCTTGTAAGTTAACAAATACATTTTTTGACTCTGAAGTTCAAAATTCCAGATCTTTAGAATATAATGCATAGCCAGATTTAATGTTATCAATGACATTCAGAATCTTATTCCTAACATTATTCAAAAGATAAATCCATGCAATACTTTGTTTTCTAATATTGCACACCTACCCTTAATAAGTTTTACCTAGTTTTGTTTATTTCTGTTTAGCAAACTTAAATATTTTCTGTAGTTCAGTTTTCAACACTTCAAAGAATAAAATCAGTATATTTATTTTATAAACTCTGTAGGAATAGCAGTAATTTTAGAGAATAAAATTTATGACCCATCTTGTTATTTAAAATTTTAAAAAATCAAGTATTAATCACCAATAAAGCTTATCCTGTCTGGTAAAAATAATCATATGGTTAGGGTTAAATTTCTTTATTTCTGTAACAGTGAGTCAAGTTTGCATAAACATAAAGTAGAATGGCCAGATTTTTACAAAATTAAAGATCTATACTCTTTGGGTTGGAGACTTTAACACAAGTGGTATTTTTTACTTCTGATTCACCTAAATTTACCAGTGGGAAAAATTTCTTGGTAGCTTTATAAAAATATTCCATTTCTCAGCTAAAGACAGAAACTAAATCAGAATTTTTTAAAATAGGGAGAGGAAAATAACGAAATCCATGCTCACTTAATTCTGTCTTTGAAATTTTGACCATTTCTCCCTGTTAACCACCATTTCTACTTTTTTCAAAAATTCCTATAACTTTCTTACCATATTTGTTTCTGATGGTAGCAAATGCTTATTGTTCACCTTGTCAATTTCTATCTTGATAATGTGCAGAAAATCTAGAGTTTTACTTGAAATATATTAGTACTTCAATAAAAGATACTTCTGTTAAAAATAGTTACATCTAGATGTTATATAACACCCCCAGCATCTTTGATGGTTTGAATGTGTGTGTGTGTGTGTGTGTGTGTGTGTGTAGAGAGAGAGGATACACTATATATAATACACTATATATACACACATATATATGTGTGTATATATATGTGTGTATATATAGAAAGAGAGAGCGGATACACTAAATAGAACATATGTTTAACCAACAAAAATAGGAGAAAAGAAAGTCAGAAATCATGAATATAAAAATTCTCCTTTAAGAATTATATGTGGCTTTGCAGTCCTTAATTCAGTGATAAAATTCTGTCTTTAATCCAAATTTGTTCATTCAGCTACTATTCATTCAATAACTAAAAATTTTTTTCTATCTTATATAACATGAAGAGATATTTGAAGCTCACATCACATAGGTGTACCACCCTGAATGTGAAGTTGTTTGGAGGATGGGAATCCTTGTCAAAACATCTTTCCACAAATACTAAACCAAATAAATTTGGCTAAATAAAATACTGAGAATCAGATACACCTTTTCTGGTTTTAAAAAAAAAGTACATGAGTAAAAGTAGAAATTGTCTGTGTCAAAGGGATACATGTCTAGTGAACATTCTAAATATTTGGTCTGTCTCAATAATTGAACTTAAAATAACAAAGGTATTATATGCATCTTTTTTGCAAGACAAAACATTATATTGCCAAACCCTTTTTATTTATAATGTAATCTAATTATGAGAGAGTGCCCTATATTATTCACAAGCTTCTCTTGTGAATTATATTGAGAGAATGCACAATGGGGCAGGAGTTTGAGGAGCTCTTAGAATTCTGTGTACTATACTGGCCTATGTATTAATCAGACTTAATTAAATAATTTTTAGAAATGAAGGTTCTTAAAATGATCACTCATGAACTTATTCTTGAAAGTTTATGGAGTGTGTATTTGTAATTAACAAAAATATATGAAAGTCAATAAGTAAACAAATCAGAAAATTGTAAAAGTCAAGATAGAGGAAAATCCTTGGATGAAAGAAATAGAATAGACTTAGATTTCATACAATGGAATGGGAACAGAAACAGAGAAATCCAGTAGGGATGCTTTCTTGGAAAAAATGAAATTTAAACATACATGAACAGATAAGATAATCACTCTGAGAATTTGGGAGTGAATTAGTGATAGGTACATAGAAAGCTAAATAAGCAAACAGAAAAACATAGTGAAACAATTTGGTGAAATTTTTTTAAAAGTACAATAAATGAAATATTCACATATCCCAATGCTTAATATAATCTAATAATATCTATGTGGACACTGGCTATTGATTTTATAGAAAATTAATATTTACTTATATCAGAAGAATGGGAGTATGTTTGTCTTCATTGGGCTTACTTATGAATGTTGAACACTTTCTTCCATTGTCAGAAATTTAAAAAGTATTCTAAAAATCAAAGAATCAATAAAGAGGGTTTAAAACAAGTTGTCTTAAAATGTGGGGTAGACTTTGAGTAGCCTGTCACTATTTAAATGAATAACTGTATCACTTCCTGGATATTATTCAAAAACATAAACTATCAGAAGTTCATATTCAGCAAAATGAGGATACAATATAATCCCCAGGTTTTGTGTTAGAGGTAAGGGCTGCCAACAGAGCTGAAATTAGGCAGAAGCTGTGCAGAAGGAAATGGAGCTGAGAAGCCATGGTGAGAAATCACAGCATTGAAAGGGGCCAGAAATAGTGCTTCCCAGAAAGTACTAGCACACAAAAGCAGGTTAAAAATGAAGGACTCACCATGAGGTACAAAATCTATACTTTGTGTTTCCTAACATCAAGGTAAAATCTGGAGTGTGCTGAACTGGCACAGGACGCTCCCCAAGACACATTATGGTTTTGAGATGCTGAGGATGTGAGTATAATAAAATCACCCAGCCAGACTTTTTTTTTTCCCACAACATTTCTTCAGTCTTACTGGAAAGAGAAAAAGAATACTGTTATGAAATCAGTTATTCTGAAAAGTCCCCTTGGTTTTCTCCCTTGTGCTTGTCCTCCAAATTACTTGCAAAGACATGGTCAGCAAAATTCTAATCACTAATGGGCAACAAATAATTTGCTAAAACATCACACACACACACAAAAAATAAAGGAAGTAAAGGAGAGTGATTACGTGATTGGTTATTAACAGAACATTGAAAAGAAAAAAATTTTGCCCTTGAACAAATGAATATTTGATCATGTAAATTGCCCTGCTGAGGAAATAGAAAGCCATAATAATCACACTTTAAAAGAAGTTCATGAAACAGAAATGAAAGAAGAAAAAATAGTTCATTTTACAATAGTAGGAAATGGTGTGTGAACAGAAAAAAAAACTTACAAAAAGAAAAAAAGAGTGGGAAAGGAAAAGGAACATATTAATTTTATTATTGCTCTTAACAGGAAGTAATAGATACTGCCCACAGAAATAAAGGGTTAACAGAAATATATAAAGGATTGTTTTAATTACAGAGGTAATCTTAAAATGAAAAAAGACAGCAGGACTTCAAAATATCAGAAGAGGTAAACACAGAAAACATATCACATAATAAAGGTTTCCATTTAGAAAAAAATAATATGAAGGTAAGAAGAATAAAATAGCCATTACCAATAAATGTAAATGATCTAAATTCATCATGTAAAACAGAATTTTAGATTACATCATAAAACAAAAACCTAAAGCTTTGTTATGCACAGTGGATAAATCCAAAACAAAGTGAGTTTAAATGTCAAAATTAAAGGCATAGCAAGCAAATTCAGTAGCAAAGAAAGAGGAGATGTAACTCATAGAGGGAGAGAAAGGGAGAAGGAGAGAGGAGAGAGAAACTCCTTCAGAAAAATGAATGCACTTTTCACTGCCAGGAAATTCAGTAGCAGTTTTTCCTCTTCTGGAAGTATGTTATAGTTATTTTTTTTCCTCTTTGGAAACTTGAAAGGTCTTGGATTTATCTTATTTTTAAATTTTGTATTGCTTAGGCTAAATTAATGTCTTTCGTTCATCATATTTAACCCTTGGTGAATGACTTTAATTTCTACACTTACAAGAATTTTCACTTGGTCTGGGACACTGCCCATGACCACCACACCCTAAACTAAATCATCTTACATTATCTTTCAGACTCAGCAACAGAAAGTATTTTAAGACCTTGGTCAAAAAATCCTAACTGAATAGTATGGTGTAAAGTTAATTTGTAGTTAGATGAAAAGTGAATTGGAGAAAAAGAATTATGAATGGTGGATAAAGGTATTTCTTTTAGGAAATTTGGACACAAAAAGGAGGATAATAAAGGTTGCATCTGGAAGAAATGGGGATAACAATGTTATGTATCTGCATAAGGTCTGTGTATTCATAAGGGTCACATAATTCATGTTTATTACTGTTTTGTACAGAACTTCACTCAATGCTTGATACACGATAGATATAAATTGATATTTGTTTTTTGAATAGTGAATTTGTATTTTGTTTATTCATTTTTTAATGAGTTATAATTGACATAGAATATTATATTAGCTTCAGGAACATGACATACATTGGTATTTCTTTAATTGTGAAAGTATCAATACAAAAATAATTCATGTTTTCATTTTATACAAGAGATTGCAACAATTTAAAGTGCTCATAAGAAAACAGCAGGTGAAGGTCGAAACAGTACATGAAGAGAAGGAAGTTGACTGGGCCAGGTAAATTAGACGGTAGCAAAAGTCTCTCAAAAGAAACAAAACAGGAGCATTGGGTTTTCTTCAAAATTTTTGGCATACAATCAAGGGAGTTTTTCTCATAAATTATCCTTATGTCTTCTAGGTTCTTGACTTTCTGCTGCAGAGTTAGAGATTCAAATTTTTAATTTCTTTATGTAATATGTTATTTTCTCTAGATGCTTTCATTTTTAGTACTTTGTCTAATGTGCTTAGGCACGACTTGATTCTGTCCTTTTTGGAGTTTACTGAACTTGTTGAATCTATAAGTTTCTGTCTTTCACCAACCTTGATAACTTCTCAGCATTTAATATAGTTATCTACCTCATTTTTACTCTCTCTTCTCGGAGGTAAATTACAAGTGTTATAGAATAGGCTGCATTTATTTTTCAAACTTTTTCTCCCTTTCAGGTGGATAATTTAAATGCATGTATCTTCAAGTTCACAACTCTTTCCAATGAATCTTTTATTAAATATTATATGTGTTCATTCTGGGATATCCATTCATTTTTAAAATGTATTTCTTTGCTCTGATTTCCTATAGTTTTACTTGCCTAACCAAAATTTTACTTCTTGTGCATATTTATAACACCTATTTAAATCCTGTAATCATTACAAAATTTGAATTATGAGGTTGAGCTTCATTTATTGTTTTGTGAGAATAGGACATGTATTTCTGGTTCTTCATATGTCAAGTAACTGTATTGTTATGGATTCATCTACAAATTTTGGTCAATTGTTATACACCCCAATCTCTGCTTAATATAATCTTCAGTTGGTGTACTACATGTTAATCATTAACTTATCAAAAGTTAAAACAGTAATCCAGGAAATTTAACTTCCCTTAAAAATTATAAAGGAGAGTTGCAGTTCTGATTTTGCTGATGAGAAAATTGAGTCAGTATTTAAGAAAATAAACTAAGGACATTTTTTATTTAATTCAAAGAATGGGTTTTGAATTATTAATACATCATCTTTGGAATCATTCACTCTCATTGAATATCTTCATTGTCCTTGACAAAGATATTTCCCATTCACTTTAGATCTCAATATTGAGTATGTATGCATATATATTCATTTATTTCAATATAAAATCCCTTTTTTCTGCTCTTGAGTGTAGTTGCTGTTAAAATCACCTCAACAACTCTGTTATATTTTCAGTTCAGTAATGGTTTTATGCAGCACTTTCAGAGTTCTTTTAACTCCTGAATCAACAGTACCACTTAATTGAATTAAGGCAGGCAATTATATATAACTTTTTCACATGAATATTCTTTAGACATAGTATTTTAGAAAAAAAATCTTGACTGAATTTGAATATGTAAGAGAAGTTAGGTAGAATAACCTCACAGAGGCAACAGTTAGAATACAATTTTACAGTTTTGACAAGAGTGTCGATACAGAACTTACAGTGAGGTCAGCAGAAATGGAAAGTGGGTTGGCAATAGCTTAATTTTTACTTAGTGAGTTCTGTTGATCTCTATCTGGGCAGTCATGCCATCATGTATACATATATACATATTATATATGCCTACATGTACTAATTAATTAAAAAGTCAAATATTACAGTAATTTTAAATTGTGATATTTTATTCACATCTTTGATTTTTCTTTCCTAGCCCTTGCTAACTGATTCATTCTTATTTAACATAGTAGAAATTCACCACAAAAATATCTTATAACAAATCAATAATTCATAAAACATTGAAAGTAATTAGAATAATCAAAGTACCAAAGACAAAAGGTAAAAATGAGATGAAGCAACTGAGAATTCTAGTTGATAACGTTTCAGTATGATTTTAACAGCACAAAGAAATGAAAGCAAAAGCATTATAACTCTTTAAACATATAGAGTTATAAAATGTGAATTCCAATGAAGAAAAATAAAGCCGGTAAATCAATAAAATTACAAACTACAGAAAGATATAATCTAATGAGAGCAATGTAAAAGTAAAAATGACAGTAAATTTAATAAAAAAAATATAGCCAAATGACCTCTAAAATTAAGAATAACAGAGGCTTAAGCTATAGAAGGAGCTAAAAGAGTTTAAAAATGTCAAGAGTAGGTGCTCAAAATCCTTGAATTTGCAGTTAGTGGGGACATCAAGAAGTTGGTCATGTAAAGAGATTACCTGAAGATATGAAAGTTTATAAATGAGGAGAAATTAATTGTATCTGTGAGAAGTTCAAGGACTTCAAGCTCAATCTTAATCAAAGACAAAATAAATAGATACATTTTAATAGATGTAAATCTTATCAGAATCAAAACTGTTATTTCTCTTTCTACTAAGTCACGATGAGACAAAAACATTTAGGATTTTTAAATGTTTAATAACTCTAGCAGATTATATTTTTATTCATGATCTCTAAAATATTTAGAAGATAATATATTAACTTCACTAATGTTTCTCACTTAATATTTTATATTGTGTATAAACTAGTCTTAAAGGCAGTTGAGACTAATGAATCATATGACAAAGGCTTGACAGTCCAACAGAACCCCTAGTTTTAACTGAGACCCTGTACCTTAATTGCATTGCATAGTGTTTTAATATTGCATTTAGAACTGCCTACCTCTTTTTATTTATTTTGTAATTCCATTTATATGGCATTTCCAGAACAGAAAAATGTATCGAAATATACAGTGTATTAGTGGTTGTCTTGGATGAGTAGAAAAGGGGAAATGAGGAGTAACTGCTAATGGGTATAAAAATAACTTAGGGTGATAAAAATATTCTGGAATTAGTTAGTAGTGATGATTACACACCTGTGGACATATTAAAAATCAGAATTGTAAACTTTAAGGATGAGTGTGTTTATAATGGGATTTCTCTAACTAAAGCTCTCAATAAAAGCCTTCCTCATTCTTAAAGTGTCTAACTGATGACTTGTGACTGCTAAACAAAGTTGTCCAAGCTCAGAAACATTCTAAAAATCATTATGTCTTTCTTCAAAGATGGTAAATCACAGTCCTAATTCCTAACAATTAACGAGAACTGCTGTTACTGCTGTTTTTTTTTTTTTTTTTTGTAACAAATTGTCCCTGTTATAATCCTTGGATTGTAGCTTTCAAGTATGGAAGCAACAAAGGCTTTCATATCCTCAGCACCAAGCAAAATTCCTTACGCATAGTAGAAACTCAAATATCTGAATAATGAATTAATGAGTAAGAAAATTAGAAAAAAGTCACTTTTGAAAGCTTAGCATCTATATATTTTTCTTTTTACCAATTTAACTTTTTTGTTTTATTGTTCTTTTATTGAAGTAACATTGGTTTACATGAATATATTACTTAATTCTTTTTCTAGTAACATTGCAGTTTATATAAGTATTTCATTTTCTTTAAGAAACACTAGCTTTGTATTGTTCTTACAAAAATATGTTACACTGAAAATGTTACTTGTAATGTTTTAGTCCTTGGGCTATATGCCATTGTTCTTTCTAATTCAATTCTCTGCAACTAGCAAGAAAGCAGGGTAGGGAGTAGCTAGATGGATAAGCTCTGTTACCAAGAATGGTGTTTGATGTTCTTGTTATGATGTAGGATGTTAATTTTGGGAAAAAGAGTTAAATGCCTTATATTTAAAACTGAGAATAAGTAACAGCAGGTTGGGAGATCTACCTGGAAAGTCATGTAGAATGTAACCTGTCAAACAGGACATAAGCTCTGTCTGTGATTGTGTTTTTAAGACAGTAAGACAAACTCCCTTGGTTTCATGTTTCTTCCTTGTCGAGAAAAAGTTTGTATAATAGCATATTTGGCAAAGTACTGAGGTCTTAATGAACACATTTAAAATGATTGGCAGGTTGTTTTTTAAGTGTTAGGAAAAATAAATGCAAAATGTTAATGTTGTCACTAGTGCCCATAGAATGAATACACTGTTTGGCAGGACAGATACCGTATTCAAAATATCAAAACTAATCAACTCTATGGAGGAAATAGTCAGGATTTTGAGAAAGAGGTTGAGGCAAAAATACTTGCTAATGAATTGTTAAACAGGATTTATATATTATTTATAAAAATCTGTCCTAAAATTTTAGATGTGCATCATTAGGCTATATCTTTCCTTCTTTTTATCTTACTTTCTGTGTCTGATTATATACTGTCAAAGTGCTTCAGAAATATATACTTTTCTCCTTTTGGTTTCATTTTACTCAGATGTTTAAATATTTTATAATGAAAGTCCTGTCCTCCTATCTATGATGTTTAATAAACTAATGTTTATTATGGTATTATGTTAGTACCAATTTAATTTTCTTCCTCTTACCTACTAATGCTAATCCTTGACAAACATATATGCAAAACATTCATATTCTGCACATTATTTTACAATAGTTGGAAATATTTTTTTGCTTTTCTGTAAGACAAATTCCATTAAACCCTTTAAAAAGGAGGCTGGAGATTCTCCATATTTCCATCCTTTGGGTAGATTTCAATGATGTTTGAAAAACAAACACAGGATAAAATATTTTTATAAATACTTAAATTTATTGAGGTTTATCAGCTATCTCTTCTGGGGGGGTGTATGTAATATGAAAGCCAGAGAGATAATTACGGCTTTTATCATGAATGGGTTCTGAATTTTGTAAAATGAGCTTTTTATGTACCTGTTGAGAAGATCTATGGGATAAAAGGTAGGAAGTTGATCTACTCATTATGATGAGAGAAATCATTTGTGGTAAGGGCATAATGTTATCCTTAGTTGTTTATATATATGTATGTATATATATACGGATATGCTGAGTTTGAGGTGGTAATTTTGCATATGTCTGTGCAACTCGGGGAAGTATATACAGTTGGAAAGTTATATTTTCAATCATGTATATGTAGGTAGTAACTGATGCCTCAGCATAGATAGGCAAGAAAAAATGTGAGAAGAAAGCTTATCACTGAAGCAGGCGAAACTGAAATAACTTCTTGAAAGAAGATGATCCTGCTGAAAATACAGCAGTTAAAAAAATATGAAAGAGATAGAAAGGAAACTTTGGGGGCAAGGAATTCAAAGGAAGAGAGTATTTTAAAAGGTAAGAAATTATTATCCATATTGAGTGCTAAGTTATAAATGAAATTGAAACCTTTCCATTAATTGAAAATAGGAATGATTAGAACATGCAGACGATTATTCAGAATAGAAACCAAACTACATTAAGTTGGAAAATGAATGGTCCTGACCTATACAAAGTATAAAAAAATATTATTCCTTTTCTGTTTTTTTTTTAAAGATTTATTTATTTATACATACAGCTGGGGTACAGGCTAGAGGTGTGGAGTGGCGAGAAGCTTCACCAGAGACAGAGTGGGGAGCAGAACAGGCAGATCAGAAACACACTGCTGAGGGGAGCAGCGGGCGAGGCTGGAGAGGTCTGCCGCACCACATGGGATCCGGCCGGGTGTCGAACTCGCTTCACTGCTGCTGACAGCTCCACAGCGCAGCGCTTAACCGCTGTGCCACCAGGGAGGCCCCACCTTTTCTGTTTTCTTAAGTGAAAGTTTAGTTAGCATTATTTTTGGTTACAATTAAGTCATCGCTTTTAATATTTAACTCCCATGATTTAACATCCTGGGTTTCCAAACCAGCAGTGCAGTTAATGGACCATTTATAAAGCCAGAGGTGGGCTTTATATTGTATTAATTAACCATGGTGTGATTTCCCAATTATTTATTACAGAAAAGGAGTATGGTTGGTAAACATTCAACAAAATTTACTGAATAATTACTCTTCTCTAGGCATGGAGACATAAACTCACTATTTTCATCTTTAATAATTCAATAGGGAAGTAGAAATTTAAAATGTTAGCTAGTCAGTAAATAATATTAATTCACTGGTGGTCTTATTATTACAGAGTTCAATTCCAATGGGATAGGCAGACTTTAGGCAAATTGTGATGAATATACAAATAATTTTAAATATAAAGAATATAAAATAAGAACTATGGAGAAACATCATATAATATACCCAGTTATAAGGATGACAAAAGTGAAATATTAGATTATTATAATTCTGTGTTATAGGAAAGCAGAGGTAGTGGGATAAAAATGTATCCATTCCTCAAGAAGGAGGAACTGGTTTGGGAAGACATTTGGAGAGAGTGTAGATCTTGAAGATAATTTTACTATGAATGCAAACCAAAATAAATAGTAATGATTTTTCTAGAATTGAGGAAAAGATTAATCAAAAGAGAGAAAGAGGAAGGGAGGGAAGGAATAAATAAAAATATGGAAAAATATAACACAATATTTATGGGAGAGATAGAGAATTTGCCTTGCATTTCTAAATATTCTTTCTTTACCGTTATGACTTCTCTGGATAGCAATTTGTGACTTGTTGAAACCAAGCTAAATGTGAAAACCTAAATTACTTCTGGTGTATTTCTGTTCTACTGTAGATCTTCAATGCATAAAGCCAGCATGTAAATTCAGAATTTCCATAATAGAGCAGTCATGATGATATCTGTACTATTCCTTAAAAGCATGAAAGGGGCCAAATTCACCATTCCTTATTTTTGAGTGTGTATTTTAGGAACTGCCTCTTGAGAGTTTGAGTTTCTCTGCTTTAGCAGGATGAGTCTTGAATGGCTTTATTGAAGATGGGATGAGGTCTTTGTGAGTTAAGGACTAAGTCTTTATTTTTTAGGCAAAGTGCTCTCAGCACTTTATTGCAATTTCACTGAATTAGTATTGTTTGGTTCTGATTTCAAGAAAACACTTAGGGAACAAATGTATTGGTTGTAAGCAACAATGTATGATTTTATTTTAAAAGGCTTAAAATTATAAAAAAGAAAAGTGGAAAAATTGCTTGGCCCAATGTCTAAATTTAGGATATTGATCTTGGCAGGGTGTTGACATTTTACATCCTGGGAGGAGTGTCCACAGTTTAATTCTTGAGTTCAGTTTTCTAAGTTATTAGAAGTCATTGTAACCAAAGTAATGGTTACTCTTGCCTCTTCTAAAAACTTGAGGTGAATGTATTTACAGAGGAAGAAAACACACCTAAAACTTAACTCTCAGATTTGGTAATTATTATAAAAAGTAATTATCCTAAGAAAGAGTACAATCTAGTTTTCATGCCATATCCCCACCTTCAATGAAAATAAAAACAATCAGGTTATTCTTATTCTATGTGCCACACTGCTTACAGGTGTGATTACCTTTGAAATATCATTGTATTGTGTCTCTTCATATGATGGTCACTTTATAGTTTATAATCATAACGAACATATTTAAAAATAAATGATCATGTAACAAAGCTTATGGAACCGTCCATTAGAAACTAAAACCAAATTATGTTTAGGCTGAAAAAATGAAAATTTATGTCAATGGATTTGGGAAGAACTTAAAAATACTATATAAGTCCTGAATTGTGGCACTGATTTTATTACTATTTGAAAGCAAACTGGCAATAGTTGTTTCCCCCTAGGTGTCCATTAGGACAAGGTTTTCTCATTAACATTCAGAGAATATTCAAAATGCAAACAAAAAATAATATTCCAAAATAATTCATTTATCTCTTTTCATTGACTAAATTATATTTTGGGAGAATATGTAGGTCAGTAAAGAATGCAATCCCTATATTCTAAATCTGCAGTGAATTTATTTTGGGGGCTACTTATTAATGGTAATATGTTTACAGATTAGCATTTCTCCTGAAAAAGAATATGGGAAATGAGTGGTGTGTGTGTGTGTGTGTGTGTGTGTGTGTGTGTGTATACTGGTATTGTATATTTTTGGCTGTACTAGCCAAGTCTAAATCATAAAGGCTGATTTCACTTTCACTTAGGAAATCCCAGAGCAGATATTAAATAATCCCAGGAGAGAATAAGCATCATTCTGCTATCATGTTCTTATATTTGTAAAATTGTCTTTCACAGTTCAAAAGATAAGTAATAATATGTTATGCAAATGATTTTTATCTATTAGTGATTTTTATAAATAATGTTTTTCTTGGGACTCCCTGGTGGTGCAGCGGTTAAGTGCTGCGCTGTGGAGCTGTCCGCAGCGGCGACGCAAGTTCGACGCCCAGCCAGGGAGAATCCCACATGGCGCGGCAGACCTCTCCTGCCTTGGCCGCTGCTCCCCTCAGCAGTGTATTTCTGATCTGCCTGTTCTGCTACCTGCTCCGTCTCTGGTGAACCCTCTCGCCGCCCCACGCCTCTGGCCTGTACCCCAGCTTTTATTTATAAATAAAAAATAAATCTTAAAAAAATAATAAATAATGTTTTTCTTGTTTTATAGCCTTGAGATGTTGTATTATGTTATAAATATTTTTTTGAAAAATACCTCTTCTGATAAATATAAAAAGTGTCTCTTGTTATTTAAAATAGTATTATTTATGTCCCTTGATTTATATTATAAAGGCTACCACAAAGCCTAGCTAAGTTATACTAATAAACTGGTACCACTAGATGTGATGGGCATGATTATAACCTTAGTTTTGTAGTGTCTGATAACTCTGTATCAATTCCAGCAACAAAATAATAAAATATAAATTATAGACACATTTTTTGATAATTTTATTACATTTACTTATTAACAAATAATTATTTAGCCCATAATTCCATGTAAAAATGGGTTGGCAAACAACTATCCACTTATCTATCTATCTATCTATCTATCTATCTATCTATCTTTCTATTCTCTAGATAAACTATCATATTTATTTTTTATTTTCAGAATCAAGCATAATAAGAGGATACTGTATTTTATTTATCAGCATCCAGGTAATTGAAACAAAAAATGTTTTCCTTCTTGAATAATCTAAATATATGCTTTTTACTATATGCATGTTGTGGGGAACTAAATGCAATCAAGAAATAAAAATTTAATCAATTGAAGTTGGGACATTTGTAAAAATATTAAAGTAAAATAACTTTACACTGGAGTAATTAAAATAAAAACAACAAATATTCATTGACTTTTACTAAGTGCAAGACAGTGTTCTAAACACCTATAGATGCATACAAGATATGATTAAATTTATATAATATCTTTACAAATTAGATATTTCTGTAATCATCACTTTATGAACAAACTATGGTGAGGTCTTAGTACAGTCATAACAATTTCTTTAGTCATTATCTTTCCTGTAGATAACAATTATAAAATCTGGACAAAATACTTAAAAAGTTACTGGAGAGTACCTAACTAATTCCTAACCAGGCAAAGAACTTGAGAAAATTTACATTTCAAAGGAAAATTGTGAATGTCACTTGGTAATATTCTGTTCATCAAGAGTTTTGCCCAGAAGGCACTCTGCAGTGCCTATTGTGTAAGGTGATTGAACTCAAGTTGAGAGCTGCATTCTTATTAGCTGGCAGTAACAGAGAATAGGGTTCAGGGCTCCCAAAGCACAGAAATTGTAGGAAGAATTACTATAAAAAGAGAGCCATATGGGAAGGACACCATAATCTTCTTATAAACTACTTAAATCTTTACTGACTCCTAAAAAATACATGCAGAGACTCCCAAAAAACCAACAGAAAGCAATAGCTTGAAGAGAAAAAACAAAACAAAACAAAGAAATTCTTGGTTTGCTGCCCCCACAGGAAAGCTCTGCCAAGTTAGGATGGCTTGGAAATGCCTCAAACTTTGCCAAATATTCAAGAAAGTATAAAACACGGCCCTGTACACTCAAGGTGATCATGTAGTAATTTAACTGCCAAGAAAAAAAATCAACACAGAAGCCAGAGTCTCTACTGTGTATTATTACAATGTCCAGTTTATAAACAAAAATGACGATGTATGTGTCAGTTTGGTTTCCACTTAGGTTAACAGAAAATTTCTAGAGAACAATACTACATATTAAAAATGGAAAAAAAATCCAGATCATCTTCAAAATCATAATTTTTGATCCTATTAGAGAGGGAGCTATCATATAAATTGAATTTTAAAGAGTAACAAGTACTTCTGAAGAGCATCCATAAAGTAGGGAGAGGAAAACTGTTGGAGGCCAGCTCCGACCGAGGTTGGGTTCCCCGGGGTGGTGGCGAAAGCGTTGGCGGTGGCGGGTTCCATGGGGAAAAGGGGTGGGGAGTGAGAGACAGCACACACCAGAGAGTGTGATCAGGCCATTCCACTTTATTTCTTGAGAACAGGGTTTTTAAAGCATAACTATAAAGAAAAAAACTACAGACAATGACAGGGTGATTACAGATATTCAGATGCATAATCTGTTACATACTTTGAGGGGAATCAAGGAACTTTGGAAAAATGTCTCTTGTCTGATGTAAATTCCAGCAAGGTACAGTACATAATCTTCAACCTTTGCCCTAGGCCTAGGGCGGAGGCTGCTGTCTCCATACCTATTGTCTGAAACCAAGACCATAATAAAAGAAACATCTTTATGCTAATCTCTGGAGGAAATAATCTAAGGAACTATATGCTGATTTTTGAGGCAAGGAAGGGAGATAGGGGAAGGTATTAAATATTCTTTATTTCAAACATTAACCCTTGACTGGGCAAGGACATTTCACTGTCAGAAGGACATCTTGCTGCCAGGATCTAATGAGTAAGGCCAATGCATGGAGGCATGGTGGAGAAACTTAGTTATTGTTCTCACCTGAAATTATACTTAATTTATTTGCAAGAAGAAATATTGCATCCTGACTTACGGGAACACTTCCTTGAAGGCTCGCCACCCATAAAGTGACCTTGTCAAAACAATATGGGGTGTCTAGGCTACGACAGAAAACAAATGAAATTTTAGCAAATTCTTTAAGAAAAAGTATGAGCTATTATGATAGCTCAGTATTCCTGGAAGCACAAACTTTCTTATTCTACAGGGTACTCACTGGAAAGATTGAGAGAGGAGGATTACATTAGTGAGAGTACCCTTTGGTGGTGTACAGTCATGAAAACCTTACCCACTTCCTACACTTTTCTTTTATAGAAAGCAAAAACTATCAGCAAGCTTGGGGAGTGGGAAAGAACACATTATAATGCTGCCTAGTTCCTTCTGATTGAATATCCAGACATCTTTCATGTACACATCCCATGAAATATGCATGCTTGACTGAGGAATGAGCTAAATAAAGAACATATGTGAATAGAAAGTCTTAGTTTGGCCATAGTTCAGCTGAAATATTCTCTGATTTACTTGTGACCATAAAATTCTACAGAATGGAAAAATAATGGTTTTAATTCACAAATTCAAAATTTATTGAAAAATAATTGCTTCCTGATAACTCTGTTATATGAATAAATTCACATTTCATGTCAGTGTGTCATATAAATACATGTTTCCATGAGAAAATTAAGTTTATATACCCTTTGATTATTTTACTCCTATAATCTTTAAAAGAGATTAACTTTTCTCCTTTCTCTTATTACTTTGATGAATTGTTTACCTTCCTTTTATATGCCTAAAATGTATAGTAGTCTTTAACTCAAAGTTTTTAGGTATCTATTTTTACAAGAAAAAATAGTACTTTAATAGAAAAAGTAATATAAAATGTTTGCTATGGAATAGTATCAAGTTTATGCTTTGGCTCTTCACTATTAAATACAGAATAGGAGAGTGAAACTTCAGTGTGTTGATTTCTCTTAGTTTATCAAATTTATCAGTGCACATATTACATATTATGCCTACATTCATCAGTGTTTCATTGTTAATTCTGAATTGTATTTACTTAGATACAACATAAAAGAAATTATAGGAAAAAGTTTCTTCAAATTTTGAAAGGAAATTAAAAATTTCCCATACCCTTCTCCAAATGTTTTTCTGGTGAGTCATATCATTTAAATTCATGTTGTGATACGCACACATAAAATATAGGGATAAATGTTGTGCAGTATATTCTTGAAAATATTTACATATGATTTCTTCATTTGGATAAACTAATAGATAAATTCCATATAATTTAGGCATGCTTTTAATAATTTCCCCCCAACTAATGAGATCAGCCAAAGGCCAATAAGAAGTGTTGAGATTTATTTGAATAATACCTCAAAAGTCTCTAGTCTTCATTAAGAAATGCCCTGAAGGTGTTCTAGAATATGGACATAATGAAAGATGTCATGAATTTATTTTTCTAACATCTTCATGAGAAATCTTCATCATTCTCAATAGTAATTGGCTTTGGGGACTACTGGACAATTTGGTTTAATACATTTTTTCAGAATGTTTAAAGAAATGCTTGGGGATATTATCTGTATGTTGACTCTAATTCATGCATGAATCAATATCTGCTACAAATGCCTTATTTATTTACTTAAACATTTATTTATTTATGTATACAAGAGCTGGGGTGTAGGCCAGAGGTGTGTGTGGAGGGGTGTGAGGATTCACCAGAGACAGAGTGGGGAGCAGAACAGGCAGATTGACTGATATACACTGCTGAAGGGAGCAGCAGGCGAGTCAGGAGAGGTCTGCTGTGCTATGTGGGAAGCTCTCTGACTGGGGATGAAACTCATGCTGCAATGGCTGTGGATAGCTTCATAGTGCTGAGACTTAACCCACTGCGCCACCAGGAAAGCTCCAAATGCCTTATTTAATCTTATATTTGTTCTGTAGATATTTAATATCCATGTTACTAGTGTGACATGAAATGGAAAAACTGACTTGCAAGTACTGTTTATAAAACTAAAAGCAACCTTCTTAAGAAATAGTTGGAAAAATGAGGAAAATTTAAATAATTATTATCACCATCATTTCCTGTGTCATAGATTAATTCTGCTGAACTTTCTTTCTTTTAGTAGATTCATTTTCTTGATATATTCTGATAAACTACAATGAATATGGATCTTTAGGGCTGAAAATAATTTACTTTGAAAATTATTTATACTTTAATTTTTAGAGCATATTAAGTTTACAACATAATTGAGAGGAAGACAAAAAAATTTCCCATGTATTCCTTGTGTACATACATGCATAGCTTCCTGCATTATCAAACTCATCAGAATGGGGCGTTTTTTTCTCAATCATGGACCCACATTAACATAACATATTCATTGACTGTCCATAGTTTACCTTTGGGTTCTTTCTTGGTGAACATTCTATGGTTTGAATGTTTTTACTGACTTGAAATTCTACTCCCCATTCCCACTCTTGGCAACCACTGATATTTTTACTATCTCTGTTGTGTTGCCTTTTTGAGAATGCCATATAGTTGGAATCATATAGTATGTAATCTCTTCTTGGAATAGAAAAGAACACAAGGGACCATGGAGATGGATCACGGGTGAATTGGTGGTGGGCTACCCAAGGGGAATACAAAATGTAAAAGACATAAATAACAATAAAAAAATATATTTAAAAAAATGTAATCTCTTCAGATTCATTTCTTTCACTTAGTAGTATTCCTTTAAGTTTCCTTCATGTGTTTTCATGGCTTAATATTGCAAATATTTTGAGAACTAAATAAAATTTCATGATCTAAATGTACTATAGTTTATTTGCTCATTTACCTACTGAAGTACATCTTACTTATGTCTAAGTTTCAGTAATTATGACTAAAACTTTTTAAAACATTCTTACACAGGTTTTTGTGTGAACGTTAGTTTTCAACTCCTCTGGGTAAATACAAAAGAGTATAGTTTTGCTGGAGCTCGTAAGAGTATATTTTGTAATAAACTGTCAAACTGTCTTCCAAAGTGATTGAACCATTTTGTATTCCCACAAGAAATGTAGGATAATTCCTGTTGTCATACATCCTTATCAACATTTGATGTTGTCAATGTTTCAGATTTTGGCCATTGTAATAGGTGTGTAGTGGTGTCTCATTTAAAAAAAAATAATTTAGTCTTAGTGATACTTTTAAATTGAAGCTGAAATTTTAGATAGCTTCTATAAAGAATCATTTCCATCATCCCATTTTGTAATATCTCTCATCTCAAAACAAAGCAATGCAAAGCAAAACTCCTTTATTTTCATAATCCTTCTCCAAATACAGCAGTGTGTGATGGGATTTGGAAATTATATATTCCTGAGTTGAATTACCTAAAAATTAGTTTTAGTTAAATACTTAGGTATATTGTATGCATAAAGCTAAATGTATATATTTGTGAGAACTTTTCATTTTTTAGCTGAATGTTTGTTTTATATTTGATGTCATGTTGGTATAATTAGGAAATAAATGCATAATATGGGCATATACTTAAGGAGAAACTACCCACAGGTTTTCAAAACCACTTATTAGAATTGTATAGAAATTAATTGCTTTTCTTCTTCTTTTATCACATAAATATTTCATCTTCACAAAATGAAGTTAACAAAACACCCAGTTCAGCTTTCTGAAACTTACTTTATCCTTTCCAAATGAAAAATAATACTGATCACTTTTCTTTCTTCACAGAACATTCTAAAGAATTGATTATTTTGTTTCTGAACTTAAAGCTGTTGCGCCTTATCTGGAAACCCATCAGAAACTTTTTATTGAATTTCCAGGTAGCCAGAGAATTACTCTTAATCTTCTGAAATACTGCTAGCTATTTTTCTTTTCAAAATATGCCATGCTAATAAATAGCTAGTAATGCACCTGAAAATAAGACTCTGATTACTAGTGTAGACTTATGCTAGACCTATAATTCACTTCTAAACGCTTGATATAGCATATAGATTCCTGTATGCAGCAAAGGCAATTCACTAGCACATTGTATATTACTGAAGATTTCCATAGTACTCAATTATGCAAACTGAATAAATAGAATGCAAGTGTGAAAAAGGTTCAGATCATGTGTCACATTAAAGAAATTCAAGTTATTGAAAGCAAAATCTTGAATGCACAACTATGGCATTTATATTAACACCTAAGCAAAACAAATAAACAATTCAATGATAATTGAATCCTTCCATATTCTAGACAGCTTTTATGTATGAGTTCTAAAAATGCAAACTATGTTAAAGTGTGGGTTTGGACCTATTATAGTTACCTTGATTTTAGACCATAACCCCCCCAAAATAAAAGAAGCTTAACTTCTAAAGCTAAATAATTCAGGAAAACATGTCTTTATATGGAGCAGGCTGTTAAAAGTTAAACTCTTTAGTGTCAAATAGGCCAGCATTTTGATGAAAGACTCCATTATATGTACAAATATAACCTGAATAATAATAGACAAGTCTTACATAATCATTTTAAAAATCCTCATTTGAAACGAGAAAATGAGAGGCTGGTAATGAAGTTTAAATGGGATGTTGTAGAAATGTGACACAGCTGCTTTTCTTTCCTAATTGAGAAATATTTGTTATTTAAATACTTAAAGTGATTGTATTTTACTCCATAGGTCGTATCATGTGAAATTTACTGTAAAATTAAAATTAGAGTGTTTTGAAAATAAATAATACTTATATTCGAACCTTAAAGCTATAGAGATAAACTACAAATTTAGAAATACTGCTACACACCTGTTATCTCTAGAAGTTCAACTTTCATTTACCCATTCAATAGTCGAGTCCCAGAGATTAATCGTATCCAGAAACATCTGAGGTTTATCAATTGTCATTTTTTTTTTTTATCACAATGATGAGAATCACCTAGATCTCACCCAAAGAAAGTGTTCCTCAAAGTCTGGCACATACAGAATACAGTCAGAACATTAATTTATGGTGAATCATAAAATACTGGATCTCTGGAACTGGGGCAGTTAATCTGAATCTGGCTTTTTTTGTGGACACTGAAGTCCTGAGGTACCTAAAAAAGCACCCCTAGCACTGTTTAGTCTTTGCAACCAATGCAGCTAAAAATAAAAGAGGGTTTATTAGAACCTTAAGTGTTCTCCTTCTTTTCACATATCTTATATTTATCCAACTCCTAACTCCAGTAACTGACAAAAGATTTCAATATCTACACAGATGCTAGATAGGTAGTACATTGGCCCCCAAACATCTTTGCAAACTTCTCCAAACATAATATGCTGGGCCTTGATATATCTCAGAACTAAATAAACCTATAGAATCTTATATTCCAAGGCAGTAATCCCCAATACAGTGCCCCAGCTCTCTGACTCTTATTTACCTATTCATACTACATTTCTCAATCTCAGAATTTAGTCCATTCTTTTTTTTTTTTTCCTATTCCTTGAGCCTGGTAAACATTCATTTTTCTAGCCACAGACTTCTATTTTGAATAGTTTTGGCTGTTGTTTCTTTCACACCTACAATTCCTTTGCTCTCATAGATTTGCATCTGATTTGATCAGAACACTCCTACTGATGATCAATTCAAAATGCCATTAAATTACCCAACTTTCTCTTTATCGACATATTTATTAAAAATTCATTGAGTGCAAAGCACTGTAGTAAGGATTTTTATAAACTGTACTATTACTCACTAAGGTAGGTTTTACATATTTGATTTTGAAGAGGAAAACACTTAAGCACACAGACAAATAACTCCATTTTTACCCCAAAGCAGCAAATGAGTAAGAAATCCAAATCCAGAATTGCTTCATTCTAAAATTTCTATTCTATATGAAATGCTACTTCCTAGAAACTTACTGCTCTTGGGAGATGCCAAGGAAAGTTGAATAATAACATATTGGAAGCCGAATTTACCATTCAGTGCTTAAAATCTTTTTTTAATCTGTTATATTTGTGGGCATAATTCTTAGGAAATTTTCTATAGCAGCTATACTCATCCTCCACCTTTTTCATGTCATTTTGTTTATCCAGTTGATGTCTATTTATTTAATTTAAATATTTAAAACTTCTGATTAAATAAGATATTTATTTATTTCTGCTTCCTCCAGGGACCTTTCTAGAGTTAAATAGAGGTATAAACAAACCATAACAACCATGAAAATTAAAAATAGAAGAGGGGATATTAGATGAAACATGGCATCAGAGAGTCATAAGATAAAGTGTATGGAAGACCTGTAATTGAGTCAGCAGATTCAAAATCTAAGTAACTAGTTGGAGAAGCAAAAGGGGAAGCCGGAAGTAAGTACAGAAGCAAGTCCATTCATAAACAGAAATTCAGAAGAATCTGGACTAGCGTCACCTAGGATGGCTTTGAATGTGGCTAAACATGGGATCTTAGATGACACTCTATGAGAAGCAGTTAGGCCCATAGACACCTCCTCTGCATAACCAAGTAAACACAGTTGCCTCTATTATCTGGGAGAAAGTGGAAGTTTATATTCTGGAAGGATAGAATAAGGAGACTGAACTTGTAATCATCTGATACACTGGAACTCCATGGCCATAATGAAATGTGAAGAATACTCTCTCTCTCACACCCCATCACCATGCGCATTTACTCCAGCCTTTGGTCACCCAGAATGTTGATAACCAGACATACGCTGAGTGCAGAGTAAAGAGAGAACTTACAGAAACAACTTTGGTAGGCTCCTAACAAAAAGTCACGCTGGTGCTGGTAGAGGCCACTCTTTTACCAGTCATGCGCACAGACAGCCTGCTTCTCATGACCTTTGTAAGCTTCTGTATTAATACCAATGAATAGCCAGTGATCACCAGGCATTTGAGAAAAACTACTCAACCATTAATATGGTAAAATCTAGAAAGGTGAAAAAAATCAATAATAAGATGAAAACTTATTTAGACATAAAATGATCCGAAAAAACTTATAAATAGCTACCTCTAGGAATAGAATATTAGAGGTGGAGGGTGGTGTATCAGAAACTTTTCTCCTGTTATTACAGAAGTGAGACTTAAAAAAAAAACTACATATGCCATTACTTTGATAAAAATATGGACTCCCTTAATATTGTGCTATTCCCTCATCTACTCACTGGTGTTTGTATCCGAACCAGTCTTTATCTTTTTTTTTTGTTTCCACAAAGAAAGTGGTGTTTTTATCTCACACTCATTATTTATGACCTAGATCAGCGGCTCACCGTTGCACATTATAGTCACCCGGGCCAGTTTTATTTTTATTAGTGTTTTAGCTCACTCTTTGACCAACTCCAAGTCTAGGCATATCCTTTCAATTTAGGAAGAACAGGTAGCCAACATCTCTTTCTCTCTCTTTTACATTGTTACTTATTGCTTTATTGTTATTTTATTATTTTTCCCTCCCACCATTATTTTATGTCCCTTAGTCCCTTTCCCTTCCCCATCCCTCTTAATCTTAGAGCCCTGAGCACGTTTGTTGATGTTTAGTAGTTTTTTGAAAGTAATTCACATTGTTGGATTTTCTTTTTCTTTTTCTTTAAAGATTTATTTATGCATACAACAACATGGGTACAGGCCAGAGATGTGGAGGGTAAGAAGATTCACCAGAGACAGAGTGTGGAGCAGAGCAGGCATATTTACCTAAATACAGTGTTGAACGGAGCAGCGGGCGAGACAGGCGAGTTCTGCTGCGCCATGTGGCTTAGTTCCCTGCCTGGGATCAAACTCAGGCCCCACCAGTGATAGCATGATAGCTCTGAGACGTAACCCTAATGCCACCAGGGAGGCCCCTGGATTTTCTTTTATATGAATGTCCAATATGTTATTTTTATCATTCTGACTTATTTTGCTGCATATAATCTTTTTCAGATTCCCTCCATTTTTCCCTTCTGAACTATTTATTTCTTTGTCTTTTTATTAAGGTTACACTGGTTTACAACATTGTATGTGATTTAGTGATATAGGGTCACATCATTTAGGTGTATGTTACCACACCACATCCACCATTGAAAAAGCTCCCCATCACAGTCCATTATGCCCCCTCCCCTGAGTTTATTATACTTTTACTTTGCTTTTGACAGTATGGTAATTTGAAATAATACTAACCAAAATCTTTCAGTCTTTTTTGTTTGGTTTTAATTTTGTAGGAAAGTATTTCCCCTATGCCTAAATTATATTCATAGTTTATGATTAAAAGTCCCTCTCTACATATTTTGGGTTTTATATGCTCCTACTATAGTCTTAGTCCCATTTGCATCCTCCTTTATTATTGGTATATGGTGAGAGTTTATCAAGATTTATAAAGTTGGAACAGAGAGTTTATCAGTATAGGAATACTCTTCAGTACAGGATTTAACACCGTAAAACACCCCTAGGAAATGGTGCTTAAAAAAAAAAAACCCTCTAGAATGACTCTTAGAAACTAGAAAAAAACTGTACAAGCTATGTGAAGCAAAAATGCCAGAACTGCTGGGAAAGTCAAGGGAAAAACAAAAGACAGCTGAGGTGACCATGCTAAGAGTGTCTATGTTAGGCAAGACTAGGAAACCTACCAGGTGACTATATTTCATGGAGGAGCTCAGAAAATACTGCAATAAAGTGAAAGAGGCACTGATGTTACTGAGAAACTCAATCATGACTTCCTTTTGGCTGGGACTTGTTCTAGGTGATGCTCTTACAATCTGGGCTTACTAATAACAACAGGGATAACAGGATCCCCAAACAAGAGACTAGATGCTAAATCTCAAACATTTTAAGTTAGCAGCTGCAATTATTTTTGATGAGTATCCAGGCTGGCATGAAATAACCCAATAACATAAGTCTGTCTTTTTTATGTCACCCCAGTATTGATAGAATGGAATAAACAGGGAAGTTATAGTGATAAGAATAGATCTCTGCGTAGGACCAGCAACACAGACTTATTTATCAAGATTGATGCAATTGCTACTGCAGATCAATATCTTACTTATCAACATGAGAGACCAATGCAGAATGCCCGAAATGATACTATACCTCAAGGAGGCCAATGTGTCACTTAGTGGTAAGTTGACTACTTTGCACCTTTCTATTCTCCAGGGACAATGGTTCATTTTATGGAAACTGATAGTTCTTAGCAAAGGTCTTCCCTTTTTGGTCACAGGGTATCAAATAGCACCACTCGCCAAGATCTTACAGAGTTTTTGATTCACTGGCATGGCCTATATAAAATCACCTTGACCCTGAAGACCCACTCTATTAAATATCAATTTAGTGGAGGACACAAGACAATGGGATCCACTATCCATACTGCACTCCACAGAATCTGACATCTTGATAGAACAGTGGGATGTCTGCTGAAGGGCCAATTTAGGATTTTTCTAAAAGATGAGATGTTAAGTTAGAGGACAGCATCTTCCAGGATGGAGCTTACACCCCAAGTCTCTGACCATTGCACGGTACTGCTCCTAAATATAATAAAAAGCAGGAGGACCTAAGTGGTGCATCAGGTTCCTGTGAGTGCTATGCCATCCTACTTGGATACATCCTTTGGGATGGAAGAATTTATGCCCCTAAGCCCTAGCATTCAGTCCTCTTTGAAAATTTTCTCAGCTAAAGAGAGCTGTCTTGTCCAAGGACAAACTCCCTCTGGACTAGTCGTGTCTGCTACCTGTCTGAGGATACAAAGCAACTCATCCCCTTACACAGACAGAGTCATCCCAGCTACAGAGCACCTCATGGGGTTGGCAAAGGCCCCATTTCTTCCTTTCTTCCTTTTCTATCACAGATTTTGATCCTGAGAGAACTAGTATTCTTTAAGCATCCTAACTTTCAGCTCTGTGTCTGATTCCTGGGTAGCCCAGTCTGCAACATCGCTGCACTCGATTTTATATGCTTATCCAAATATATGATTTTGTAAGTACAGGAGGATTGCATCTAAGAAGGATTTGTTTTGTTTTTATCTAAAGTGCTAAAATATAACATGAATCACAAATAGTTTTTCCTTCATTCTCACAGCATTATCATCATATCTCTAAGCCAAATGCTTTTACAAATCCAATGATGATTCATATAAAGATCTTTTTTTGAATAATTTAAAACCTATATTCATTCATTAATCCATTCTATGTCTCCTCTTAAATATAAATAAATGTAAATCTTCAAAAGAAATTCCTGTTTGTCAGGATTTGATTTATAAGATGGAATATTTGTAGACAGAATTGTCAATGAACAGTCACTTTATTAGTGAACAACTGCTCACAGAATCCACAAGAGACAGAAACAAATATTACTCAGTTCTTACTTTCAGAGTTTAAACATTTATGGAGTATTAAGATTATCTATTGTTTCTGTATTATTTTGTCATATGGATGGCACATATACAGTGTTCAGTAAAGGTTAGTATTATTTATTTTATCACTTTTATAATGATGCCACCACTTCAACAGAAAAAATGAAGTTTAAAGGCTGATATAACTGACTATAATTTTTGTATCAAAATAAAAATATTTCATAATTACTTATATCTGTCTTGATATTTTCATAAGAGACAGAACCTTCATTTTCTATGTTCTTTGAAGGACTTTTATTAGTCACATTGAGAAAAGCTGCTATTATATAATATGAAAGTTGGTGAGATTCAGGTAGCTGCTCTTTTCCCCATCCTCCTCCTGAATTTTGTAATCTCAGTGATGAACTGAAATGACTATGAGTTGATATTGGTAAGTCCATCTTTTTTCCTAAAAATTCTGTGTTTGGTTTGTTTATACCATTGTGTTAAAGCAGCAGTCCATCCTTTCACTAACTTTTATAGTCTTCCTTAAAATTTGGCTTACATAGTTCAGATCCTTCAGAGTGAAGCAAATTTTTTTCTTGCTAATTGATTATCCCATGTGGCATTTATAATTATCTTCAAAGAATACCCTCCTATAATGGTTGAGGAGAGAAAAGAAAATGAGCATTTTAAGACATCTTCATTCTGCAAATACTGTCTTGTACATTCTAAAAAGAACCTGTTTTCCAATACAATTAATTTTGAACTTAAGAACAATTCTGAAATGAGCACTAATAATTAAATATAAATATAAAAAGGAATCTGAGGAGAGGGGTGGGGAGCAAAAGGGGGAGAGAGCCAGTGCACTGTGGAGGAAGAGTATAGGTGTTTTGGTGGAAGTGTAAACCTATATTCCTAAATCATATACAGTGATGTAAACCAGTGTTACCTCAGTTAAAGGAAAAAAGATACTAAAAATGAAGGAAAGTGGAATCTGACACACTTACAGACCTGAATATACCCAAATATCTTTCACAATACTTAATACTATCCCCTAATAATTCTTCCTAAAATTTACTGAGAAAAATGTAATTGGAAACTAGTTTGTTTAAAACTATATAAAAACTCAGCATTAATTATAGTATATTTATCATAATTAATATTATGTATTAATGAAATGGCTATTATTCCAGACTCAGATGAGTCAAATTAAGTTATTCCACCCAGTACTAAGCAGAAATGTCTTATGCATAAGACAGGAACTATCTAAGGGAACAATGATTTATTTCTAGACACTTTGGTTTCAACATCACAATTTGCTTTGTACCCAATTGGGTAGAGGTTTCACAACATGTACACATTTGCAAAGGTCCATTATAAACAGAGAATACAATGCTCATACCAGGGTCACCTGCATTCAAAATATAAGGCAACAAAACATGCCTTTATTTATTCTTCTTTCTACTGCATTCCCCTTATTAATCACGCTCTTCTGTTCCCAGGCATCCAGCTCTTATCTCAAATCTTCTGTTATTAGCTCCAAAACCTCAACATTCATTTATATACTACCAATTCTCTTAACATATCTTCAGATTAGATCTTTTTTCTGTTCTTCTGACCCTGAAAGCCCATCTAACATCTTCAATGAATGTTCCTAAGAATCTCAAACTCAACAGATGGTGCAATGAACTGATTATTCTTCAGTTCAACCTGTCCCTCTTTTTGTTTTCTGCATCTGAAGATATAGATGCCTCTCATGACCTGCTCTGTGACTCTTCATCTCCTGTTTGTCACCAATTCCTTTTGATTTACTCTGCTCTTGTCACAGCGCTTCATTAGCTATGCTGAAAAAGACCACTCTTTTCTCCCGTAGCCACAGCCTCTCTGCATACTACTGTATTTGCCTGTAAGGTCTTTTTTTTTTTTTTTTTGTATATACACACACTACACACACTAAATCATTTGTGATTCAGATGAGGTGCCACACCTTATAAGAGGTTTTCCTCTAGCTCTACGATCAGCAGCTCCTAAGAGTTGCCATCATCATGGTGTCTAGCCTTTATCTTACACTATGAGATTACTTTGTAATTTTTATTACCCTATAGACTAGCTTTCCTGCAATTGAAGACTTCTCACTCATCACTAAATCTAAAATTTAGCACAGTATATAGTCTGTAATAAGCACACAGTACATTTTAATGAAAAGACAAATTAATGAAAACTTTACAAATAAGATTTAAGGAAAGCAGCTATAAAGACAACTAAAAACAAAGCCAGTAGAATGAAAAACCAGCTTTGATTTTTGCCACTTTGGGCAAGTAATTTATGAGCAGGTATATGGGCATTAATACAGTGGGGATTAATAATAGTTTTTCAGTATTAGGTAGTTATTTTAAATTTAGTTATCTAGTAATATTTAAATAGAATGCTAAAGCAATATCAAATAGAATGATTGTTATATTAATGCCAACATCACTTCCCCCAGAATAATTTTCTGAACATGTTTTTAATATTTTAATAAGACATTTAAACAAGTGAAAAAATAAGATCATACATGTCCAGATAGTTATTGGCTAACTCAGTAATAACGCAGGACTAATCATTTTTCGTTTATACCACAACCCACTTTGAAGCAAAGCACAAAGACTAAATCATTTCGCATATGTCAATAGTGTTTTGAAATAAAGCCCCTTTTTCTTTAAAAAAATAATCATAGTGAAATTATTACTTCTTTAAAAGTAAACAATATTTCCTTTTAGCCTCACCAAGTCAGTGTTGAAATTTTCAAGTGACTTACACTTTTACCTCTTTTCACTTCATTTTTGTTGCAGTTTGAGTCAGTATCCAAAATGGGGGATGCATATTGAAATTAGTAGCTGTATCTCAGTCTCTTTTAATCAATATATTCTCTCTCATTCTTTCTCCTCTATCCCTCTCTTGCCAGTATTTTTGGTTAGGAAACCATATTCTATATGCTGTCAATTTTCCCACAAACTGGATCATTTGTTTTATCTCTGTAGAATCATTTAACATACACTCATTTTGCTGTATTTCCTGTAGCTTGGGAGTTGAGTACTTAGACTTTAGTTGAGCATTGATGTCATGCTACAACTGCATTATAGGTGGCACATTCTTCCAATCTGAGACATATATTGTCTGCTATTAATTCACTAGGATAGCAAAATGATGCTCTCTGATCTGATCAATACTTTTTTTTAAAATTTGTTTATTTATGCATTAAAGAACTGGGGTGTAGGCCTGAGGTGTATATGGGGGTGGTGGTGTGAGAGGATTTACCAGAGACAGAGTGGGGAGCAGAACAGGCAGAGTGACTGAAATACACTGCTGAGGGGAGCAGTGGGCTAAACAAGAGAGGTCTGTTGCATGTGGATTAGCTCCCTGGCCTGGATAGAACTTGGAGTTCGAACTTGTGCCGCAGCGGCTGCGGATAGCTTCATAGTGCTGAGACTTAACCCCTTGTGCCACTAGGGAGGCCCTGATCAATGCTTTTTAATTTAATTTATTACATAAAGATAAATTTTCCCTTATTTTACTCATTAGTACATTGTAGATTGTATAAAAAGCAGGATAAGTATTTTATTCTTTCCTTTCATTCACCAGTTTACAAACCAAACCAGTGTTGCTTTGCTAGCATCCAAAAACGTCATTCCAAATCACCTCCCTGAACTTTCTTGAACAAAAATTTCTTCTTACTCCTCTGTATTCAAAACATTACCTTTGTACACTGGCTAAACAAAACACAGTAACCATCTTTAAGAGAACTGAATACTGGGAAATTAAGTAGCTAAATAAATAGATAGCAAGTGTGTGTGTGTGTGTGTGTGTGTGTTTATGTGTGCGTGCATGCGTGTATGTGTGATGTAGATATAGATAGAGCATATAGAATTATATCAATTCTGGAAAACTAGAATGACAATGAATTATCATGGAAGCTGTTTTGGTGGGTTTGATAGGCTAGACTATTTCCAACTTCTTGAAACTATATCAGCTTAAATTTCAAGCATTATTTAAGAATAATATAGGCATATTTAGTGAATGTAGATTACTTAAGATTACTATGTAAGTGTTACTAACCCAGATCTTATGTTTAAAAAAATTTCAAAATTTAACACCACATTTGGGTCAAAATATATTTTAAACATTATCCTATATAATAACAATAACATTTAAAGCCCTCAAAATAGTTTTTCTGTGACTTCATAAATTACAGATGAAAATTTTGCCTTTTAGAACTGAAGTAATTTATGGACCCTAGGAGAAGATATAATCTATATTAAACAGTGACTCAAAAGGAATAACAAAGGTTAAATAAATGCTGTATTGATAGTTATCAATCCTCTATTTGTGTGTGTGTGATTTGTGGGAGGGAAAGGGTAGTGTTAGTTGTCAATTAGCTTTAGACACTTTATGTGCTGGTACAAGCACAGAGCCTGGTTGGAAAAGAGGAAGCATGATATTGATGTAACCCTCAGAATGACTGAAAACAAGATATATTTGGTCAATGATTAATGAGTGTACTTTATGCATCTCAAATATCATTAAAATAAGCATATTTACATTTGCAAAGCATTTTGGAATTGGATGTTGACAAAACTTACAGCGCAGGAAATTAATGTTCACGTGATTATCCCTGTGTTGTTTGAAGCTATAAACAAGTAAATGAACAGGAAAAAACAAACAAGAAATAAGTGCTTCAATTTGTAGTTGTTGTGAAACTCTTCTAGAATACAGTGTATGCTGTACCCATGTCCTTCCTTTTTCCTCCATCACTGTAGCAGTTGCCTACAAGAAATATGAAGAAGCAAAAATGAAGAAACAGAACTCAAAACTTCCCACTGACTTTGAACAATAGCACATCCAATATTCTATAAAAGACTTCCTTATTATCTGATAAGACTTAATCTTATAGCCAGCAAGAGGGAATACTGCAAATCTGTGACATTTTTACAGCACTTTAATTTAAAATTGTACAGTGCTTTAGTCCTTTCCTCCTAGATGAGGGATGGGTAGGATTTAAATTCCTCAGACATTTTTCCTAAAAGACAGCCCTTACATACCATATATAAGACATAAAGTATCCTCTAGTAAGAACTATATTTGTTCCCTCTCCCCTACATATGCACCCCTTGAAAATCTCTTGATTAGATGAGACCCCATGGAGACTATAGATAACAGGCATTAAATCAGGTACCTACTTGGTCATAAGAATAACTGGAATTTTCTAAGTTGGAAACAAAGTAATCATAGAGGTTTTCTATATAACAGCCTTATAGTAGTCTATTTAATATTGATATTGCAGGTAACGTGTGTTATTGGGTTAATACTGCTTTTTCAGATAAGTAGAAAGTACTGTCAATGATATACTCTGAGGCCATGGCCTCTACTCAAATACTTACTAAAATCTAAGTACTTTTTAAAATATCAATACACACTTTAGACCTATCTCTGAGGGTGAGACTTATAAATTGCTATGGCAAAAATTCCCAGACTATTCTAATGTGTAATCAAGTTTGGAAAGTATGGCCTTAAGGGAGGAAGGGCCAGAAATAAGTATAAACCAAGGCAGTACCAGTAATGTGTGGCAGCTCTAGAGTTTTTTGGTTTCTTCTTTAGTAAATTTTATTTTGTTCCATTCTATTCTGTTTTAGCCTATTTGTAGACAGTTTATTTTTTTCTATAGTAAAAATAAAATAATTGGCTTTTCAGTACCTTTCAGCATTCTGGTTTTAAACAACTCCAATAACTTGAAGTATTAGAAATAAGAAAGAGCAGCTCATACTTAGTGTAGTGCATCAGCCCAGAATTGGAAGTACATAAATAGCTGCTTGACTTTCCCCATTACAGCCTCATGCTGGTAAGTCCAAATTTAGGAAACACTTTTATCTATACAGTAGGTGACAAAACTGCTTTGCAGAGATGGCCTTTTGTTAAAAAAGCATCTGGTACAGATTGGGCAGTGTTAAGTGAGCTTGAAGCTTGGCTTCACTTTTTAGCATCGGGGTACACTTTAACACATCTATTGAACCTCTACAGAATGGATGCAATAACCTAAGAGTTCAATATTTTTTACATTTCCTTTTAAAAAACCTTATAGTATTGATGTACAGAAGCTATAAAGTTTTCCCAAAGCCTTTCAGGCATTCATTTTCATTCGATAATGGCACCTTAAGATAGTGAAACAATGAAAAATTTCACTTGTGAGAGGCTTTATCGACTGATAATGTTAAATTCTGTGTGCCCCTATGGTAGATGATTTACTGGTGACCGAGCATCATGATGGCTAAATAATAACAACCTTGGCCAAATTCAAGTTTAACACAACATTTCACTCTCAGTTTCTGACTGACTTTGGCTTTGGATAATGGCTTCTGCTAGAGGGCCTTCTCTTATTTTATACACAATCCCTGATTAGCCAAATTCCAGGTCTCTATGGTAGTATAATTATTATAACCAATAGACTGTTGCAATAAATTCAAGAAGTGGTATTTCATTGCATTTGCAAGCTGCTCTTTGATGTTATTTTTTAAACAAAAGTAACATTTTAGTATAATATTTTTTAATTTTTAAATTATGTTGATTTCGTTAAAGTGCTCATCATCGTATCTGCTTTGGGAAGTATAGGTTTAAACCTCTACAAATGTGTATTTTCACACCTTGCATACCACCATGCCCCAATAATCCTCTACCATATTTCATTGGACCCTCTTCCCTCCCATTCCAGTTGTCCTTAGGTAATACCACACAATCATTTAAAAAGTTGTGGAGGCCAGTAGGAAAGTATCTCTCAACATCTTTCTCCATATGAACCAATATTGCATTATGACATTGGTCCTTTTGGCATTTTCTGAACTATTTTTAAGATCTGTTGCCACTGTTAGAATTATGAATAGCATTTCCTTTTATAGTTGCAAATGTGCTGATGAGTCATTAACAATAGCAAATTTTATTGATGCATAAGCACCTTTGTGGGGTTAAGGTAGCTTGTTTAATGCTATAGTAAAGTAATAGGGTCTTTTACAGTTGTTAGAAACCTAAAAACTCCTGTAGTAAACCCATTTTTTAAAAAAATATTCACTTTAGTATTTTTTTCTGAGTCATAACTAATAAGAGTCTGTAATAACTATTGACTTTAGATCTGCTGAATCAGGTCTCTATTCACATTTCTTTCAGATACACATTGAACCAGTTCTCAGTCCCAACTGTATTTGAAAATCATTGAAGCAATTTTTAGAAAGTAGTTATGTTTGCACTCTAGCCTCAACCAGTTGAAATGGAATCATAAGGATGTGGCTTGGGAATCTATATTTTCTAAACAATTTCTCCAATTGATTCCAATATACAGTAGTGATTGAAAACATTTGTTATGGAATTTTCACACTACATTTTTTTTCAATATAAAACCAGTATTTTTCCTGAATAGTGATTTCAGTTGGTATACTTGAATATCTAAATGTTGGCCATTCAGAGATAAATAGATGAAGAAATTTAAGATACAGACACACACACACACATACACACATACACTTATACATATATATTTTACATAGTATATATATTTAATTAAATTTTATTCAGTCATAAAAAGAGAAGGAAATTCTTTCTTTTGCAACAACAGACTTTGTGGGCATTATGATAAATGAAATAAATCAGCAGAAAAGGACAAGTACTGTATGATCTCACTTATATATGGAATCTGAAAATGTTAAACTCACAAATAAAATAGTATGGTTTTGTCAGGGTCTGAAGAGTGGGGGATATGTGTAAATGTTGGTCTAAGATTACGAAATACCAGGTATAAGATAAATAAGTTGTGGGATCTAACATACAACCTGGAGACTATTTATCAGGACTGCATTATGTACTTGAAAGTTGCTAAGAGAGTACCACCTTAAACATTCTCACCAGTTAATACATACATACATACATGCATAAAAGGTAACTAAGTAAGGCTATGGAAGAATTCACTATCCTTATTGTCAGCAACATTTTACAGAATCTGTTGTATCAAATCATCACTCCATGTATTTTAAAATCATGGTGTTGTCCATTACATCTCAGTAAAGCTGAATAAAATTGAACTGATTGACCAAAACATCCAACAAATGTTTTAAATAAAACAAAGCTTAAATGAAAAGGAAATTGATGAAAGCATTTGTTTGTGTATCACAGATGACCAAAAGCTCAACTTGTTTTCTTTGTGAAGTGATCTGTTCGGTTTGCTTCTATATAGATTAAAAGCATTTCAGAACATGAATCTCTCAGGAAACAGGATGACTAGTTTCACACTTGTCAATATG
Source organism: Scalopus aquaticus (assembly GCA_004024925.1). Lineage (NCBI taxonomy): Eukaryota > Metazoa > Chordata > Mammalia > Eulipotyphla > Talpidae > Scalopus > Scalopus aquaticus. The sequence continues at coordinate 60,836 of PVIJ01005235.1, forward strand.
CTATAACATGTAACTTTAAGTTAGGATCTGTTCGATTCCAAAGTGTAGGACATCAATTGCTTAGTGACTGCTTTAAGAATGTTGTTAAAAAACTTTTATTAGGGTGTCCCTGGAGGCACAGCGGTTAGGCGCTGCACTGTGGAGCTGTCGGCACTAGCGATGGGAGTTCTATGCCCAGCCAGGGAGATTCCCACATGGCGCGGCAGACCTCTCCTGCCTCGCCCCCTTCTCTCCTCAGCAGTGTTTTTCTGTGGATCTGCCTGTTCTGCTCCCAACTCTGTCTCTGATGAACCCTCTCGCCACCCCACACCTCTGGTCTGTACCTTAGCTTGTATGCATAAATAAGTAAAAATCTTTAAAAAAAAGTTTTTATTACTATTATTATAATACTGTCACTTCACCTTTGTCAGAATATATGCAGATAAGTATAACTTTCCAGTGCAGGATTTTCATTGTTTCAAAACCTATGATTTGATACTACCATCATAATTATAAGAATCTTAATTATAAGAATGAAGACAGAAGGAACAGAGAGGAGCACAAAGGGAAAACCAACACAAACATTGCATCATATTAAATCACAGCTTCTCTCAGTACACTAAATAAACTATATTTCTGTACAGAAATTATTTCTCATCTGTTTTCATCAAATATTTATCATTTCTACACATGATTTAATAAATAATTCTAAACTGAGAACTTTGGTACCATAGAATGTCAGAAATCTTGTTTCTTGGTCCTTTAAATCTGGAAAATTTCCTTGCGTTTTTAATTATCAAATAATTGAAATTAAATATTCATTTTGTAAATGATGGCCAATAATATAAATGAATGGGCAATTTATAATTTTAAAAATCTTTAAATTTTATTTTGCAGATTGAAATCTTTCCTAAAACCATTAGAACTCATTTCAAATATTTAAATATGATTACTCAATTCTAAAATGAATGACATAGTCTCTTCTGATCATTTTTATAAATAATTTTCTCTAATAGCTTTAAGTAAGATATTACATTGAGACTATTTATTGAACAACTACTAAGTGTAAAAATTATGATAATCTCTAGAAGATACATGAGTACTTTCCAAAGCTCCCCATCTAGTGGTGATAATATATACAAGCAGGATGTGAAACATAACACCAACCATAAAAATGACTGTAACAGAGGAAGAAATAATATACTATGCAGTGTGATTGTCCTTTGAGTACAATACAGTATATTAGATCCTTATGTCTAAGATTAGCAGTTGACAAATTGTGAGATGATCAGTACTTGCTTCAAACTATTATTCATTAATTCAACAAACATTTGAATGATTGATCCTTTCAACAAACATTTAAGTTCTAAGTATTGAGTTAAGGATACAAATTTGTATTGGACATGTTGCCTATTCTAAGATAGCTTAGTGCCTTCTGGGAGAGACAGACACTAAGAGGCTATCTATTATATGTCATGTTAATACAGTCATAGAGTTAGACTAAAAGAATAACGAAAAATTCTAATTGTTGTAACCTTATGAGACTAAATAACCTTTTTTGTCCTTGTGTAATTAGATAGCATGGTCACATTTATTAAAAACTATATATAAGAATCTTCATAAAAATAGTTTGGCAAGTTTTAGGTATGTTTTAGAAAAAATGAGTTGAATATGAGACTACAGTTTAATGTCCGAATGTGACCTTATTTCTAAATCTTCAAACCTTGACTCCTTTGTGAATATTTGATAGTTTTTGAATGTTGATTGAACAGAGTGTGACCTAATGAAAATAGCAAAAGTTGATGCCATCATGTATTTTAGCACCTGACTCTGGAACAACTCTCCTTGTCTCATCTCCCTTGCGTTCTTGTAATTTAGCTCATATCCTGTTCTCTTGTGATTCTCTCTTGTTCTCTCTCTCTCTCTCTCTCTCTTTCTCTCTCTCTTTCACACACACACACACACACACACACACACACACACACACACACACACACACACTTCAAAAATTTATCAGAGGACCTTGGAGTTACTGCTCATTGTTATGTAAGGAAGTATGATAAGGGCAGAAAGACTTATTTTTCCCTCTGTTGTTAAGTATTTTTAAGCTGTATCATGTTCCAACTTATTGGCCTGAATATTGTTATAGACATTTTGTTATATTGCAATATATATCTTATTGGAAAACTTCCTATTCTCCTAAAACCATACACTTAAAATAATGACTTAAGGTAAATAAATTTAAACACCATTAAGAACTTGTGTAATGTTCTAACCAGAGCCATAACTAACTTAATATCTCAACAAAAATATTAGCATGATATAAAAGGTGTGTTCAATATCTAGTAAATAAATAAATGCAATAAACACAGGAATTCATCTTTTAAAAAACAAAAGATGACAGTAGTTCATTGTAAAGGAGTATAAGAAAGGGTCAAGTATGTTGAGTTATGAAAACAAAAGGGAAAATGCCCAAAGTTGGAGAGTATCGCAATAAAAGGGTTTTGGACACAGCACATGATGGAGTCGAGACAAGAAAACTGTAGGTAAATGGGCATCTGTGGACAGATCGCACCATCATAACTTGTTAGGTCCAGTTCAGTTCAATAAATTCTGACAGTTGTTATTGAGTGGGTCAAAGTCCCAACTAGAAAAAAAATGCATGTGAAACTTCCACCTCATTGACTCATTCCAGATTTATTATGGCCAGTAAGTTTATTTGAATAACAAAAGCTGTTGTGCCAAAGTCGATTTTTGTATTATTTCTCTTGCCTAGACTCTTAAGTTACTCTCTTTTCATTTGCCTTTTTGCAGGTATTGATTAGATCTTATGTTTTTCCTACCTATATAACAGACACTCTGTCTTGACCTCTCTCTCTCTCTCTCTCTCTCTCTCTCTCTCTCTCTCTCTCTCTCTCTCTGTCTGTCTCTCTCACTCTCATCTCTCTCTCTCACTCTCTCTCTCTCTCTCTCTCACACACACACACCTGTCCACATCTTTTTTGGATAGTTTGACTTTTATAAGTGAAATTGCAGATTTTAATTTAGATGAACTGTTTAGAAATAAGATTGTAAGCCTCTTAATTCTGATGGTTCTATTTAACTTAAAGAAAGGTAAAAGGATATTTCTTTCATTTTCTACCCTGTAAAGAAATTATTATTTTTACTTTTTCATAGTCTAAAAGTCAGAGCATTAATGAGTTTGAGAGAGATCAAAATTATCCAGTCTTCTAATTTAGCATTTAATTAGCTAGGAAAGCTTCCAGATTTTGTAATTGATACTTACCATTAGATGAATACAATATGCTTTGTTCTGGTATCTCCATTGCTTTGTGCTTAACTGTGGCAGGAAGTATTATAGGCAAAGGAACTAGGAGTTGGTGGTGAGCATTGGTGATAAATTTCAAGAATATTAAGCAACATGGTTAATTATCAACCCATGAATTGCAAGAAGTAAATAAAGCCCAGTCTATCTCAATGATGTGAATAATTTCGGAGATAATGGAGTGTTTGGGATTTTGAAGTATAGAAAGATTTTCCTTCATGAACTTCTACAATTTACTAATATAAATGATGGTATTGTCAATATTTTGTGTTGTTAAGCTTGCATGTGTCCATTGAAAACAGAACAGCCTCATGATCAGATTTCTGAATGCAGTCAAGTCCAGCTAATCTATACTATTGTAAATTGCTGCAGCCCCATAATGCTCTGTCCTCTGATAATTCGAGTTGATTTTCCCCCGTCCTTGTCCTTGGCTTAGCACAGACAAGTCATGTTCTACAAATCCAAGACAGGACAAAATTCTTTAGACTGACTTGTTTCTGCTATTATTTTGATTACAATAGATTTTTTTGGCTTAATATTTTAATTTGAAAAAAGAAAATTTCTGTTTTAAAATAAAAAACGTTATTCCTTTCTACCTCTCTGCTGAAAAGATGCTTTCTCAAGTAAAGAGCCCATATGGTGCTTAATGATCTCTCCACTTACATGGCTAATGCGTAAAGGATGTAAACTGTACCATCAAAATGCTTAAATCATTTTCAGTGTGTTCATACTTAAAGATTTTATTACTTTGTTCAGTAGCTTATTGTACAAACTAATAATCTGCCAACTAAAGTAAGTTATTCTAACTCCCAAGGCTTGATTTTTCCATAGTTTATAGCAAAATTTTTATATTTCACCATCTAATTTTGTGACAATTATTTTCTGGAAATTTCAAATACTTTTATCATTTACTTTACTTTTAAGGCAAGAGACATTAAATTCACTTCACCTTTCAGAAGTGGTTGTAATCTTTTATTAGCTTAGAAGCTCTTTACAAGATTTGACTTTAAAAATAAATACTCAGACAATATTTAGTGACAGTCTCTAAGTGTTCTGGTCTTGTTCCATCCTATCTCTTTAGTTGTAAATTGTTACCAAATAGCTTGTGAATGAAGACTTAGCCAGGGTGTGAAAAAGATCACTGTTAAACACTACAAAGTTCAGCAAGGGGGACATCTAAAGATTTCATTCTTGAGTCTTTTTTTCTTTATAACATCTGAATTAACTTTAGTTTCAAAGTCTATTATCTAGGAGCAAAAAAGGGTAATACACCTTGCTCTATGCTTCAGCATTCGCTCCATGTACCGAACTATTATCATCACCATAATTTTCTTCCTTAGCATTAACCATTTTTTAAATTTAAAGATATTGAAACTTGACTTTACATTTCTTATATTTCTTTGCATTTACTCTCTATTTCTCTGCTCCCTTCAAAGAAGTTTTTATTTTATTTTATTTTATTTATTTATGCATACAAGCTGGGGCTGCCAGAGGTGTGGGGTTGTGACAGGACTCACTAGAGACAGAGTGGGGAGCAGAACAGGCAGATCAACTGAAGTACACTGCTAAGGAGAGCAGCGGGCGAGGCAGGAGAGGTCTGCCACTCCATGTGGGAATCTCCCTGGCAGGGGAATCGAACTCGTGCTGTAGCGGCTCTGAATAGCTTCCTAGTGCTGTGCTCAACCCGTTGCCCCTCCAGGGAGGCCCCCAAAGAAGTTTATAAATGAATTCCTTTACAGAGTTCATCATATCCCATTTTTTTCTTCATCCTGTTTAAATCAGGCTATTCCTCCCTCTTTATCGGAAAATTCTCACCAATGACCTGCATCTTGCCAAAAAGAATTGCCAATTTCCTGTTCGTTTTTTTTTTTTTACTTGGCATCTTTTTATCCTTGACAGTTTGACTATTCCCTCCATCTTAGAATATGTAATTTCATCTCTAGACTCACCCAGTATTCTTTCTGTTTTTTCTGGTTCTTTCATTAGCTATTTTTCTATCATGGTTTTGACCTTGATTCTTCTCTTTTTTAGTAGTTATGCTACTTCTTGGGTGAGGTGAGTCAACTCAGTTTTATTGCTTCAGATAGTATCTATATATCGGTTTTCCTCAACCTTTTTTCTTAAATCATCATTTGGATGTGTCATATGTCATATATTATGGTTACAAAATGGAACATTTAATTTTCAACTCCCAAATCTGCTCTTTCCAAAGTGTATTTCCATTTTCATCTAGTTCTCAAAAGAAGTGTTGGAATCAGATAATAATCATTCAATCCTGTCTCTTCCTTATATCTTATATCCAGTTTCATCAGGCAAGTACTTTTGGAAACGTAATTTCTTTTTTTAACGTATTAATAATTTTTTTAAATTGAGTTAACATTGGTTTCATTGGTCTATAACATATTATTTAAGGGTATAGGTTCACACCCTTTCAGATAGTGTTACCATATCACGCCCACCACCAAAGTACCAATAATCCTCCACCATAGTTCATTAGGCGCCCTCCCTCATTTACTCCCCACACTCCCTCTCCCCCGCTGATAGCATCAATTCTGCAATTTGATTTCCAGGCATTGTTTTGATTTAGTTTTGTCTGTTCCATTGTTTTGTTTCCATATATCTCACATAAGAGTAAAATAATTTGGTATTTGCCTTTCTCCTGACTTATTTTGCTTTACATAATTCCCCCCAGTTTCATCCATGTTTTCACGAATGGCAAGGTTTCATCTTTTTTAATATTCCATTGTGTATATATACCACATTGCTCATCTATCCATGTGTGTAGTTAAGTTGTTGAAAAACATGATTCTAAATTATCCATCATCATATATACTAAATGGCAATTCCATATTTTTGATTTTTACATTGCCTCATTTTTCTTGATTAAGACCATATACGTTCATACTATTGTCATATTCACACACATGTACACACACAAATTTATCCATAGAAAATATCTATTAAATTAAAGACAATATGCACATATAAAGAAATCTTGAAAGCCCTTGAACAGATGTTTTGATGTTTATCATTATAACAAAATATATCAAACATAGATTATATCATCTGTATCGTAGATTATAATCCTCTATAATGATTTGATATAATCATCTAGTATGACATTTTGCTTTCTGTTTTAAAAAGAATGTTTATCTACTCTTGAAGGATACCAAATGGCACTGTGCAAAGCAGATTACATTATATATGCTATATATGATTATGCAATATCAGCCATCTCTCAAATGATGAGCAATGTTCAGAAAAATTCCTAATCTTCCTCCAGTTATCTAGTTCCAGCGGGGTTGCTGAGGATGAGCCAATAACAGCCCTCCAGACAAATTTACACCTGAGTGGTGGCAGTAGTCCTTGCTCGGTTATCTCCTGAGGAGCTGGATTGGGCCCTGTTGCAGGAACACTTCTTTTGTCTATGTAAGGTGTAAAATAGAGGGAAAGCCAAGCTTACCACTGTTTCTCTCGTTTTAGCATTGCCTTCTGAATATTTGCAAAAGCAAGCGCAGCTGGTATAAAACTCAGTTTATAAGCTTAGTCGTGGAGGAATGTATATTTATTTTACTGTACCTACACTTAAATTTGACCTGAGGTCTCATTTTCATGGATGTTGGAAACTCAATCTTTCCATCAATTTAATATCACTCAGGTGGCATCTACAGTTACAAGGGAGCTATGTAGTGCCAAGTTGTGGGATGAGGTGATCTGATCCTTAAGATCATAATATATTCTTATTGACTGAACTTAGTCTCTGGCTGACTCTCAAGTCTCTGCTGACTGCACAGAACATTTGGATCCATGGTTTGCCAGTACTCTTTGATGCCTTATACCTGAGGATATTTCTGTTGGTCTAGCTCAACATTAGCACAAAGGAAACTAGGTACTAATGACAAAAGTCTCTTACTTCTTCCTGCTGCAATAGGCGAATAGTAATCTCTCTGGTGCGCCTGTTAAGGGGAGCAGTGAGGGAGGGGAGGATCAGGAGATAAAGTTGCATGTCTGTGCTTAGCTGCATAGATATTAACAGTGAGTTTATTTTTCCTCTAGGGTCATTTATTCAAACCCTAAGCGGACAAGAAAATAAGCAGAAGTTTTCTTTGTTCTTCTTAAACTTACTAGGTTTTTGTTCCTGCCTCTCACCCTCTCTCTCCACTTTTCATCTCTTGCAGAGAGCACAGCACAGGTGTCCTTGCCAAACAAAGATCCTTCCACAGAAACAAGAGGTTTCCAGGTCTTCATCCCTTAATTCTTTACAGTGTTCTGAAGTATAGCTTATTGAAAGTCAACATGATAATTACTGGTTCATTTTTCCTTTGCATCAGGAAAGTAAGCACTGAATGTTTTAGTTATTTTACAGAAGGGCAAAGGCTGAATGTGAAATACGCTAGTGATACTTTAAAATACAAGAAGGGAAAATGGAATAAAGCAAAAGAAAGATAGCATAGGGCAAGCTAAATTAAAGAAAAAAAAAGTCTCACTCTCAGCCTCATTTGCTCTGCACAACAAAACTAGCTCCACTCAGGATATAACTTGATCTACTGATGACAATCACATTGACTGAAAGAGAACAAATTACATAAGAAGAAAAAGAGAGCACACCACTATGGAGAGGAAAAATCATCAAAAACCACTTCTTCCTTTTTCTATTTCAATTAAAATTCCATTCCTATCTAATATGGCCCTATAATGAAAAACCTTCTCCTTAAAGGGAGGGTAATGAAATTAGAAAGGAAGGTCCAGTTTTCCTCTAGAGAGAGTGTATTTTGAACATGTAAGTTCAAAGGGTGCTTTCTGACAATATCAGAAGAGCTATAACATCCAGGTTTTATGATTTGGTGGTGTTTTATCTTTTTCCTGTCCCGAATACTGAAAGGACTGAAAATAAGGTAAATAAAACAAAAACTAGTTCTGTGTCCTTCATTGTGTGAGGTACAGTAAAAAAATCTGTTCATTTTGATTCACACAGTCTGTAAAGACACATTTAGCACATTAATTTAGAAAAACAGTGTTCTCTAAACTTCCTTCATTACTTGTTTAACACTGGGAGGATTTGTCTAATCTTCTGAACGTGTATTTTCTGATTTGTAAAATGAAGAAGACAATGATGCCACAGAGTGTATTTTCTATGAACTAAGAAGAGCAACAAATGCCACTGATTCACTGATTAGTAAGTACCCAGTCAAACTATCAATAAGTACAGAATGAATGTTGACCATTGTTAGTGTTATTAATTGCACTTTTATCTCTGTAAATTCTTCCCATATTTCTTTGTGGACTCCTCTTCCTTTCTCTACCCTTACCATGTTGCCATTTTCAAAGTGTCTGCCCATAATACTGTCAGCTAATATCTGTAGACCAGTGTGCAGGTATATGCTGCCACCCCAGACCTCTCCTCTTATCTCTAGGTGCGTAGGTCCAGTTGTTTCCTGGTTATTTTCATCAGCTGTGCAGCAGCCAGTCCAAATTCAACCAATCTAAATATGAACTAAGACCATCTGAAAAGTATTTTTGCTTCTCGATTGCAATATACAATTGAATGATGTCATGCTCACTTAGGGATGTCACATGGTCTTTTCTTTCTTATTCCCCATATCACTTAGGCCACCAAGACCTGATGTTGTTTTTTTTTAAAGATTTATTTATTTATGCATACAAGAACTGGGCTGTAAGCCAGAGGTGTGGGGTGGTGAGAGGGTTCACCAGAGACAGAGAGGAGAGCAGAACAGGCGGATCTACTGAAATATACTGCTGAGGGGAGCAGCTGGTGAGACAGGAGAGGTCAGCTGCACCATGTGTGGGAATCTCCTTGGCCGGGTATTGAACTCATGCTGCAGTGGTTCTGGACAGCTTCACAGTGCTGCGCTTAACCCATTGCACCACCAGGGATCCCCAACACCTTATGTTCTCTATCAGGAAAATCTATCTCCCCACTGGTGTTGCCTTGGGATTCAAGATTTTATCACTCTTATCTGTTCTATTGCATTTGATATCTACTTGGATTCCTGCTCTTATAAAGACAACTTCTAGTACATTCTCCATACAACTGTCAGAGATGAGTCAAAAATATGAGTGTGCTTATTCTACATCTGCATCAACGTCAGGAGTTCTTAAGGCTAAATTCCTACTCTGGGTCTTCATAATTTAGTCCAGTTACATTGGGAGGTAGTGTTTAACAACATTATAATCTCAGTTTTGTTTTTTGGAAGGTGATTTGAAAGAAGAATGAAGAATGTTGATAGAGTGGTGTGTAAAATACCTGAATATTAATGGTTCCCTGGATTTAGGATTGGGAAATATTTTGTTTCAAATATCACTTCACAGATGTCAGAATTGTTGATGATCATTTATAATGACAGTATGCAATAGCGTGACTACAATTGGACTGTCTTATTTCCTAAGTAGCATAGATTACCCTTCTTCTTTGCTTCCTTGGGAGAGAGGAGGGTTAGGAAATGAAAAATAACAAGGGTGGTGGACATAGATGGGATATGAAGAAATATCTCAAAGTTAAGATTTATTATTTCATTGTTATAGAGCAGGGGTTTTCAAACCATGTTTTAATGATGCTTAGGGACTTTTGAAAAATTTTCAGGGTCTACATTTCCAAACACTTTTCATTATAGTACTAAGATGTTAATGATCTTTTATGCTACCTTTACTCCCAGTGTGAAGTTTTTCAGAGGCTACATAACTGATAATGGTATTGTTTTTCTGATGCATTTTCAATTTTTTTTTTTAGATTTATTTTTTATTTATACATACAAGCTGGGGTACAGACCAGAGGCGTGGGGCGGCGAGAGGGTTCACCAGAGCCAGAGCGGGGAGCAGAACAGGCAGATCAGAAATACACTGCTGAGCGGAGCAGCGGGCAAGGCAGGAGAGGTCTGCCGCACCATGTGGGATTCTCCCCGGCCGGGCGTCGAACTCGCGTCGCCGCTGCCAACAGCTCCACAGCGCAGCGCTTAACCGCTGCACCACCGGGGAGGCCCCGCATTTTCAATTTTAATTTCTAATACATTAAGTATTGTTAGATATAACTTGTGCTATGCTATTAACTATGTGAGAATAGGATCTCTGAACCAAAAAATAAAGCACCAGTTTATAGTATTTGCTCATTTCCCAGCAAATAGCCCTATGGTGGTTGATTTCAACGTACCAAAGTGATAACATCAGAGTATGGAATAGTCACACATGATCAGTTTGGTGATTCAATGTGAGCTGGCTTTAGTGCCTCATTGGATATTAGAAATAGCAAAACCTATTTTGGATCAAACACTTTTCAAGTCATAAAGTGGTCCTGAGAAGAAAAGTTTGAGATCACTAATGTATGTATTGTCTCAAGTGATTCATCATTAGAATAGGCAAAGTTTCCTCAGGTACTCCAGTCAACCCTTTTCATGATTTTGTTTTCTCCTTTGGACTGTGATCTTTCATTAAAGCCCACAAATTTAATTAGGCCTCACTTATAAAGGAAGAAAATGTTTCTTCAACTGTACTCCCAAGGCACTTGTTACCTGTCTCAAATACACAGATAATATTGAATTTATGTGTGAAAGTGTCTATCTTTCTCACCAAATGGTCGCCTGGGACTTCATTGTTTCCTTTGTATCTGCTTTGCTTTATTGGCTAAATGAATGAATGAATAAATGAATAATAAGTACAAATGAATATTTTATGACTTTTGTAGCATTTACATTCTAAAGGGGATATGAAAATGAGGATAATCCATTCTGGCTATAGGGTATATAAGTATATTAGGTATAGTTATAGGAAATATTGCAAGATTTTTAAAAATGAGAAAACTCAGGAATGAGTTTTACTATGTTACATTTTTTATGTTATTAGGGAAAAGCTTACAGTTTTTTAGCATTAAATAAAAAGATAACTAATAAAGTGGTGGTGTGAGGAAAACATTGGGGGTAATGGATATGTTTATGGCATAGATACTGATGATTGTTTCATGGGTATGTATACTAATCTCCAAATTCATCAAGTTTTGTATTTTAAATATGTGTTTTTTGTAAGTTAATATTGCCTAAATGGTTGGCAAAAAAAGAAAATTTAAATACTTTTTCTAACTCTTGCACAGAATACACTTTTTGTCTCATAATATCTTCAAAGGAATTTATACAGTAACATTAACCAACTGTATATGGAACTACCTTTTAGGAATTTGCCAGATAATTTAGATTTTTGGTTTTTCTTTGTAATTATTCAGTTATTAACCAGAAGACCATGACTAAAGTAGACCAAAGGTGTTAAGAGTAAAGAAAAATATGTAAAGAATTTCTGAATAACGGTGCAACAAGTCTTCTTTGTTCTGAAAACCCTAGGATGGCAAGTCAGTGTTTTGTGCTTTAAAAAATAGCAAAATAGTTAGGCATGACATACCTTGTTGAGAATTTGAGGAATTAATTTTTACTTCTCTGATTGAAAAGGTGACGTTTTCTTTAGAGTTGGGCATCTTATTCAACCTCTTTGATTCCACCTTGGTATTCTTAAATGGATATATCTTTTCACATCCCCCTCATAATTCTGTACTCATGACTTTTCATTCTCTAGAAAAATTTTTTATATTGAGAATAATTTTTAATACATGAATGTAATTATTGGATAAATTTGTCAGCCAATGTGCAAAGATACAAATGAATTTTATCAGTAAGATTACCAGTCAGAGTGGATAAATATCATGTTCTTCTAGCACCCAAAATATGTTCCGTAGAACACAGATTTAAGAAAACTTACAAAGATGTTAGATAGTTACCAGTGTATCTGCTTTCAGATGTTTTGGGGCATGTTGAATATATTAGATTTACCAAATAACTGAGGAACTTCTCAGAACAATGACCTTATTATTTTGATTATGAACTTTAAGAAAGGGCATAGCTTATTCCAATTTTATGATTATAAAATACAATTTTCAAAGATTATCCCACAGGAACATACTTTAAGAATCTTCCTTATTTACATATGTTCTAAGTGGAACTTATGTGACTGAGTGAAGGCAATAAAGTAAATAATATTATTTTAAAGTATTACTTGGTTAACCAACACATTTGATTTTATTGGTGAGTCGATACAACTACTATATTGAATGATGATTTTTCAAAATAAAATCATTAATAAGATTCAAAAATAATTTACATTTGTGTACACTGTAGCCCAAAAGCATCTATTTTTTACTTCTTTTTTTTGAATTTTATAAAAAAGCACAAGTAGAATAATTATTCCTCATACATATTCATAGCATTTGATCAGATTCTTTGCTGTAATTTTCTCTAATGTCATTGTGTTTTTTCCTGAATGTGTTTTTAATATGGTCTCATTATTTTTAATTTTTTATTAAATTGCAAATTCTTTTCATAATTACCTTAATTAGTAACATATTTGAAACTGTTGAGTCTTTAATTGATTCTTTTCTGCAAACTATTATTTCCAGTTCCAAAAAAGATCTCTTTTTAGATGCCTTGTAAACTCAGAAAATTCTGCCAAAAGTAATACATTAAAATTCTAATTTTATTTCATATTTAACGTGTAATTATATTAGGTCAAATGCTTTTCTGGGTACCCTTTTTGTCACTGCTTTCAGTAGATGTTCCTGATTATTTTTTAAAACAAATCTTATTAAATGACTTTTTTATTTGTAACTTCAATGTTATGTCAAATGTAAATGCTGAAAAAAATCAGTCTTTCTCAACATTATACATTTATAGTATAGATGATAAATTTATACACGCTGTGAGATTTTCTTCCCTAAAATAAATATATTCTGAAACATAGCCATATATTTAAAAAAATAATTATATCTTTCATTTCAGAATTCATCATTTAATTTGTTCAGGCCTGCTTTTCTTCTTGATAAATGTAAATGTTTGTTATTTTCAATTATCTTTTCAATATTGAACTTGCTAAAAGCTTCAAAAATTAGAGGACTATTTATTTTTAACCACTCTTTGTACATTGCTATAATTACAGACTTCAAATTCATTTGAAACAAATGCAACTAAGATTTATAAGATATAAAATTGTAAAAACATGTAAAAAGACAAAAAATTTTCAACAAATTAACTTCTTAAAGGTTCAAATAGGTTTATGGTCTAATTGATGAAAAGCATCAAAGAGAGAAAAATCACAGTAAAATGCTCTTACTGGTTTACTCTTGTTTGTAACTCAGTTTGTTCATTTTATAACTCAGTTATGTAGTTTAGATTGTGAGTATCAGGGTTCAGGGAAAAATCCTCCACTCCTTTGGGTTCTTTGTTACTTTACCAGGACCAAGCAATAAAGTTTGAAAATAAGGTCTGAAGACATGAATATATATATATATATAAAAGCAAATACCTATTTGTGGTAAAAAGGCAATATTAAAGGACAAATTATTTTAAAGTCAGAAATTCAAGAGTCACAATTCCAAAGAACTAGTTGTCATTTTATTTTTCCCTTTGTCCACCCAAAATTTAGAAATAGAAAATATCTCACCACTTCTTGCCTCCATGCTTTGTGACAGATTCAGGAGTCTCACTTAGGAAGAATTCTTACCTTTAGCTGACTCTTTTCACCAAAGTTCTTTTTCTGCGACAGTTGTCAGAAGCAGGGAGGGTCTAAAGTTTCTCTTGGCTGGTTTGTCAAATTTAGGGACGCAATTATTGAAGAGCCCTATTATTGCATATTGAGAAAAGCCTACCTCCCCTTTTGTGGAGACTATCCCCACATGAATGTGTGTAAAGCATGTGGAATTTTTGACATAATGGATTCCATTCTATTTATAAACTATTGTATATGTTTGATATAGAATTACTTTTGTGGATATTAAATTTATTAAACATAGAGACAATTATAAACCAATGTCATGTCAATACAAAATTTAAAAAGAATATTCTTTATGCCATGAAGCTGGATACCAAAAAATTTATCATTTTAAAACAATTTTATCTTCAATGGTGAACTTTCTAATTATGATAAAAATATAGTCACAATAATATTAGACATTTAAGTTAAATAAGATGAAATTCCAAAGCATTTATTTAATTGGAATCGAATAACTTGATTTTCTATTTGGAGCATCTGATGACACTGATACAAAGTTTGTGTCATCTAAATTTTAATTTTTTTCTGCTAGTAAAACAATCGTATAGCAATTGCTTCATAATTAGCGACAGGCTTAAATAAATGAAAAATTAATTTTAAAAACAAAAAATTTAAAGAAATTTTTGAAATTTAAATTTTTTTACAAAACTAAATGGAAGTGCTTCTTGATAGCATTATTAAAATGAATTATGCAGCTGTATTTAAATTATCACCTTTAGAAATAATCTCTTAAGGTTTTCATTAATTTTTCAATCAGATAAATTTCATTTCCATGTGATCTGTAATACCAGTAATTACCCCCATGCATATTAGTGTATTCTTCTATTAAATAGTGACAGGTAAGACAAATAAATATGGATTATTGATATTCTTTAGGGATGAAAATTCTGTATTTTTACTAATATATTCACTTTTGTCAAAATATATAATAGTTGTATGAAAAATTTATTGCAAAATAAAAGTGTTGAGAAAAATAGAATAAATTTTAAATTTCAACAATGGTATATATACATGACAAAACATCTGTAGTATGATATATAAATGCAACCTAAGGTAGATTTCCCAGAATTTATATCTCACATACATGACACAATTCTCACCCAATCACAACAAGGGCAAGTTTGTGCATCTCAAAGGACAGGCATGGGCCACAGCAAAATTGGTTGGCAAAGCAATGAGCCAGAAGCTGCAGCAGCACCGAACACTTTTCCAACCCCCACTAAAGACCAGATGATTTCAACTTTTTCTAGGTTTTTATGTTGAGGAGCACTTGACTAGAGGTTCTTGCAAGGGAGTTAAGATGCTAAACCCAAATCAAAGAAATCACAAGAAAAGATAACCCAGTTGTCTCTTACAAGTTCTCTATTTAACTTTGTATTAAAATTAGGACTGTTACTACATGCTCTTACATCTCACTTGCTATTAAAGAACACAAAGGTAGAACCTGGATATTCAAAATAGAGATTCAGCAAGGCATATGGGAAGTAAATGGTTAACCACTGGTCTGCAATTGGTATTTTGTTTAAAGTGATGAGAGGCATCCATAATAGAGAAAGAAGTTGACCATGTCAAGTCTCCTTGTAAACATGTTAATGTAGCCTCACTGGCAAATAAAATAATGTTATTTGGTGGAGAATCCTTATCTTTGGAATGCTTTTAACTGGATGTGGCTTGTCTGTCTAAAATTTCTTCTGGTAAACAAACCTTGAATCTACAGATTTATGGGGTGTAGATCCCTGAAAATTGTCACAGAAGATATATAATTATGTAAGGATGAGTGGAGATGTTTCCTGATCAAAATGTCTCCTGTGTAGGATACAGCATATCTGGCACTAGTATGCATTCTGCTACCACAAGAAAGGACCCAGGTACTGCATTGGTGACCTGTACCCCTCCTTTTCTAGTGTCTTACAGTTTCTTAGTTCTTTTAAATAATTTGTAAACGTTATACTAAGTAAAATCTTGGATTTTTATACATTATATTAAAAAAATCCAACACTTTATGTTCTCCAATTACTTCAGAACATTCTTTTGGGTCAAATTGGATGGGCTCTGGAAAAGCAGGCATAAACCAGATTGTCTTCTATTTATATAGATTTGGAAGGGAATCTGGTCTGTTGGACAGAAATCTGCCACCAATAGCAAACATTGATTCGATTCCATTCAATTCGATTCTAGCCTGTCCTATCCCTTGGCATTAATCAAAATGAGGCTTTCCTCTTTTTGGACATGAGCTGTCTATCTGCATGGGGTGAACCGATTAGCTGTTCTTTAGCAACAGTTTTTGAACAATTATTTTGTATTGATCTCACATTTTTGATTATTCTAATCATTGTATTGGTATGAATCCAATTTTGTATTTTACTTTCAATAGAATAAAATATATTGGAGTATATGAATAGAATAGAAAAGAACAGTATAAATAGAGAATATCAGGACTCATTGCCTATGTAACAACTTTTATTGTTTCATCATAATTTTGTTTTGTTTATTTATAAGTATGCGTTTATATGACACTATATGTAATGTGTTTAAGACTGAAAGTCATGGTAAAATAATGGAGTACTGTGACTTCTATTGTGAGATAATATACTTGAATGTTAAGCAGGCTTTTCAGATAATATGAGAGCCATAATCTTGCTTTATATGGGTATGCACAGATATTCTGTAGCATAAATATTTTAGGTAGGTATATACTAAGAGAGAATGTTTGAGGACTGACATCAAACCTTGAGACTTGACATTCAAATATGAAATTGAGCTTTGGAGGTTCAGATCAATTTCTGACGAGCAAAGATACAATTTATATTTTAAAAATTCACCATAAAAATCAGAAACATATTTAAAAATCAGGAAGTTTTACCAATGGCAATTGAGTACAAGTGAGTCATTCACAAGTATGGAAAGCAATGTCCTTATAAAATGCCTTTATTTAATTTGTAGAACCCTGACTATTTGGGAAGAAAATTTAATTTGCTCAGATCATGAAAAACATAAAAAACTTGCTTATCTCTGAATGTGTACTGCTGCAGAGTGAGAATGAAGCTATTAAATGGGACTAGTGAGGACAAAAAAGGTGAAAGAATCCATTTAAAACTAAAGCTGTGTGATTTGTGCTTTTTAGAATGCTATTATTATTTACTGTCTACAAGGTATGGAAACACTGAGCAGCAGCTATGACTTCAATGTTGTAATCCATAGGATATATATGATCATTCATAGGGGAGCAGCGGGTAAGGCAGGAGAGGTCTGCTGTGCCATGTGGGAAGCTCCCTGGCCAGGGATCGAACTCATGCTGCAGTGGCGTTGGATAGCTTCATAACTGCTGCGCTTAACCCAATGCACCACCAGGGAGTGCCCTAAAGCCTTACCATTTACACTCCTTTGAAAAGTGAATGTGAACAAATGATGAACAAAATATTTTCCTTATATATTTTGGTCTTCATCCATCGCTCCTGACTCATAGTTTCCAAAAATATTTGGGAGTTTTCTCAGTACTGAAAATAATCAAGGTATCTCTTATTTTATTAATGAGGTGACTTTGGGGACAACACCTAAACATGGGGCTTCGATAACAGGAGAACCACCCATGTAATGAGAGGCTTGGAACTTTCAGTCTCACCTCTCTAACATCCTGGGAGGCCGTGGGGCTGGACATTGAGTTCAGTTGCCATTGCCTAAGGAGTCATATCTATGTAATGAAGGCTCCAGGAAAGGAGAAGGCATTTAAGAGTTTCTGGGGGCAGTAGACAATCATAAATATATATAATTTTCCCCCTATGCTCCTCTTTCAGGCTGTAAAATATTTTATATGCATCTTCCCTAAATATTCTCTGTTAATAGAATTTGGGGGGACCATATTTTAAAGCCCTACCATTTTTTTAAAGCCAATTTTTTTAAGGATTAATTTATTTAGGCATACAAGTTGGGATGTAGGCCAGAGGTGGGGGGTGGTGAGAGGACTCACCAGAGACAGAGTGGGGAGCAGAACAGGCAGATCGACTGAAGTACACTGCTGAGGGGAGCAGTGGGAAAGGCAGGAGAGGTCTGCTGCCCCATGTGGGAATCTCCCTGGCTGGGGATCGAATTTGTGCAGCAGTAAGCTCTGGATAGCTTCATAGTGCTGTGCGCCACCCAGTGCGCCACCAGTGCGCCACCAGGGAATCCCCTAAAGCCTTACCATTCACACTCTTTTGAAAAGTGACTGTTCCTCATAGAACAAAAGGGGTTATTAATACCAAAGTAAACTATACTATTGATATGTAGGTTTAATACAAATAATCCTACAAAATGAGCTATTTGAGTTTGGGATGCTTTCTTATACAAATATACTAATTTTTAAGAATAGATAAATTTCATGGTTTTTTGGATCATACCACATTCCCTAGCTAAGACATAATCCTTTATTTTTATAAAATATGGAAATTATTTATAACATGTCATATTTGCCTTACTTTTCTGCCCAAGCGTTTTTTCTCAGAACTATCCAACTGTTTTAGGAAAGTCTTTTCTAAGCCTCATTTGTTCCTCTCCAATAAATGTTTATGTACATATATAACTAGAGAATAAAGAATAATCTGGTCAAGTTTGCTCTATCATTTTTCCACCACGACTGATCTCAATACTAAATAGAAGAGAGTTACCGTCTTTCAGGAAATAATTCTGAACACTTATTGTGTCAGGAATAATTTTCTGTCAATGACTTTTGAAATCACTGCTCATGTGAAGTTTAACCCACGTATTCTGAATGGTGGGGTCAATATCAGGTGTGCTCAGCATACTCAGAGAAAAGTCACCTTGAAATGAAAACTACGAGTTATGTCTGTGGTTGGAAAACACAGAAACATGCTTGTCCAAGAAGTTTTTTAAAAGATCTGAGGTTCCAGCATTTTAATAAGAATAAAAAGGGAGAGTGAACTTTGATTTTTTTTGTCTCTTTATTTTTGGAATTATCAATTCTCCACCGAGGAGCTGTGACTAAATTATGCTAGTGACAGTTCACTCTTTTCACTGGTCCCTCAATGAATACTGACTGCACAGAGGTGGACTTCATTAACATTGCTGTCAACCTTCTTTCACTAATCTTAATAGGAATTACAGTTTTAGGAAAATGCTGTAGATAAATCACCCTAAGTCAGATTCCAGCAGTTTGCCATTTCATTTTGAAAAATTCACTAACATCTCAATGGAGTAGAAATGTTAAAATAAAATGATAGACACCATCTGTAAATCTGAAAGCTGTCAATATTAAATTTAAAGAAGATGAAAAAAATAATCATAAATAATACTTAACCTATTGTTATCCCTCCTACCAAAATTCCCTCTTTGTTTAGTGACTTAGATAAACGTCTTTCAAAAATAAGCACAGGCAAGTATTCTTTACTGATGAGTCTTTAGTCATTCTAAAAAAAATTTGGGAAGTCCTCCAGTTTTTCTGACATGTAACAAAAAATATGTCAATTAACATTTATTTCAAACAATTTAAAAATCACCTATGGCAATTTCAGCATTTCTACTTCTATTATACCAACAAAATATAAGAAACTGCAACTGCTCCACTTAATATATGGTAAAGTCTTAGTAATTTAGTTATTTTATGTACCTATTAGAGCTATGCTTGAATAGATCCAGGGTCAGACATACGTCTATTCTGTGTAGAGTAATTGAATAACTAGCCTTAAATTAATTGCTTAGATATGTATGAGATATGTACTATCATTAGGTAGTAATGAGAACTGGCAAGAGTGAAAAGCAACCCTTTCATTGCTATAGTTGAATATAAAGGAAGTGACATAATATTTGATAAATTACTAATCACATCTGTATTGGTTTTCATTTGCTGCTTTGAAAATACTCCAAACTTAGATGTTTCAGGCAACATATATTTATTTCTCAAATTTCCATAAATCAGAAGTGGGCATAGCTTCATTAGGTCTCTGTTCAGCACCTCCTAGGCTGTAATCAAAGGGACAGTCAGGCTGCTTCGCTTATGAAGCTCAACTAAAGAATCATCCTCTTTCAAACTCATTCCAACTCCTGGAAAAAATCCATTTGTGTGTTGGTTTCCTGTTATGATCTTATTTGGAGATGTAATTGGTTAAGATGAAGTCACATTGAGTTTGGGTGAGCCTTCTTCCAATGTCTAGTATCTTTATATGAATGTTTTGAGAAAACACAGAGGGAGAAACTAGAGTGATGTAACTCCATTACCTCTCTATCCCATTGGGCATATCAGTTCGATCCTTGTCTCACCACTGTACTTTGGAGCAGATAGCTTGCTTTCACAGGTCTGCAGAAGGACAAGAATTATAGTCCAGGATGAATCTTACCCATAGTCTCACCAATACCTGATTTAGGTGATAAATTTTGGAACTTTTTTAGTTAATGATGTCTAGATGAGATTTGGGGCATCAAATTAATAAATGAGTTCAAACTTTTAGGAATGTTGCGATAGAGCATTAACATGGATCAGATATTTTGTTACGTTAGAAGGCAGACTATTACAAGTTCAATAGTATCCCTCCAAAATACCAACCTGAAACCTCAAAATGTGACTACATTTGGAAATAGGTCTCTCGACTTAATTAGTCAAGATAAGGTCAGTCTAGATTTGTTGACCCTGAAACCAGTGATTGGTGTCTTTTATAATAAGTATATGTAAAGACACATAGAGGAGGGAATAACATGTGATAACAGAGACAAAGAAAGGAACATACAGCTGCATGCTAAGGAATACTAAGGATTTCTGGCAGCCACAAGAAGCAGGAAGAGGCAAAACATTCTTCCCTAGAAACTTCAGAGGATTCACTGCCCCTCTAACACCTTGATTTGGACTTAGAGCCCCCAGAACTGTGAGAGAATCTGTTTCTATTGTTACAAGACACCAAGCTTGTGAAAATCATACTATTATCTTAAGAAAGAAATTAATATACAAACATAAGAACTATCACTTTTCCTTATCTTCTACTGTGGAACATTACATTATGATCTTATTCTCGTTTACTTATACCACATTCAATACCTACCTTAATCTCTTAAGTCCAGCCATTAGTTTGACCTTCTCAAAACTAAAATCAACAATTCCTTCAGACATCTTTGACATAGCACATTTCCATCCTGGTTTCTGTACCTCAAAGAACTACAGTTTTTAAACCCTTATTAAAATATCACAGCCAAGACTAAACATATTCCAGATGTGGGATCTCCAAGGCAAAGTAAAATATGTGTGAACTTAATCTCTGAACAGAACAATTCTATTATTTCCATGTATAATTATGTGAAACTTTTTAACAGTATTATTACAATGTTAAAACATACTAAGTTTGTACTTTTCTAAAACTTCTAAATGTTTTTTCTTTGAATTTTTATCAAATTCTTGTCTGGTTATACCTAACATGTACTTGAAGAGTAGATTTACTGGATCAATTTATAAATTATTGTATGTTCCTGTTAAACTGATCTCAGTTTGAGGTAATACTTTTAGCTATAGTAGTTATTCTAATTTGGATTTTAAATGCCAGTGCATAAGATCAATCCTTTAATTTTGCATTAGTTGAGAATTTGATAAGCACACTATCAGTATTTCCATCTAAGTTGCTGATAGAAATGTTAAGAAGTTATGATGAGCTTCATAACTATAAGATCAAAGATATATTGAGGTGATGTGTCCATACAGTTTTTCCTCAAACTAAGCATAAATAATGAATATTTTTTAGGAAAGTTTAATCGGAAATTTCAGCTATAAAATAATATTAACATCAGCCATTATTTTATCAGAAGATCATAGATCAGAAGATCTTCAGAAGATCATAGACTGCCCAGTATAGTTTGTGCTCAGTAAAAAATTAAACAATACTTATATTATTATTTTGCCAATTAAATAACAATTTGAAAGATAAAATCAGTTTATTTGGTTATTTTTTTTTTTAGTGTTTATAAACCATCTATTTAATATGACCTTCTACATTTTTCTGTTAGGAATTCAGCTGTGGTTTCTGAAATCAACCATGTCTTTTCATAAAAATTTGCCCGCCTTTAGAACTCTTGCTGTATCAGTAATTTAGCTTCTATAAAAAGAAATAATATGTTTATTCTTACCAGTCATGGTATTCCAGTTTTTAGTTTATGGTGTTTATTCTAACTTTCCAGTTTGATTATCAGTCTCCTTTAAGGAAAAGACTAAAGCACAATGGACACTGATTAGATTTTCCTCATGTATTAACATTGCTGTATTTCCCTTGAGGAAGAAGCTCATTCCATCCTTGTTTGTTTTGCTGTAAACGTAGTAGAGTAGACAGTAACCTTGTGAAGGCTTCCAGGAGACTATCTCTTTAATAATCACTTCTAACACTTGTCTTCATGGCACTTAAAATCACAATATTTAAGTTAACCTCTTGTATAAAGACTTTATGTTTTTAGATATCTCTTGAAAAAATGCAAATTTTATATTTTTTGTGATGCCTTCTATAATAATAGATTTTCCTAATTTGTACTGGGTGGATCATTAGCATTCTGAAAGATATTAAATATATTGTTAGAGAAAATTTGTCGACAAAAATATATTTGGAAACGTTACTCCCTATTTCCTCTTGGTGTTTCATTATGCAGTGGATAATGCATTAATATTAATAGAGATGATAAATCCTGTAGCAAGTGAATCTCTTTAATGCTGTGTGACATAGTTTCATAGAATTACTTGGACACAAAATCCTTTACTCTCTAGAATACCTCTTAACATCTATTTAAAGGAATACATCTAAGAAAGCTTTGAATTAAACCATTAGCACTCAGGACTTCAGTATGAGTTACTTGATCATGTGATGACAATGATGACATATAAATGGTCTCTGTAGATCCCTTTTCAAAGAGAGACCAGTCAACACACTGATTCCAGCTGACACTCTCGGAGCTGCTTGGAACTCAGTGGAGGTTGCGTGATGACTGCACAAGGGAGCACTTGTGAATTAGGCCCACTTGTAGCACAGTTCCAGTAGACTTCCCAGAGCTTCCCACTGTGTTAACCCAGGCTTTATCTACCTTAAGTTCAGTTCAACTTCCTTTTCTGCTGTATCATGCTCTCCACCTTCTTCTCTTGAGTGCTAATACCATATTTGCACCCCAAACTGCATTTCACCATCTTCCTCTTGAAAACAGTGATAGTGGGAAAGAAAAAAAAAGGTCAATGCTTTGAGACAATTTTCTTTGGACAAATATATTTTATTGAGAGGTGGGAGGAGGAGTAGGTAAGATCTTCTGCAAGGAGGTATGAAAGAGAGCAGAGCAGCCTGGAAAGGTGTGCTCCAGTGTGGACTTACACATGAATAGGAAAACCTTAAAATATGTATGTGTCAAGGCAAAACAGTAAGAAGAAATAAAGAAAATGAATGGCCCCATGGATAAATATAGTTGCGATTCAATTACATTCTTTTGGTTTATCTAATGATAGGTCTAAAGATGCAGAGTTTCTCTGGTCTCAAGGCTAAGGGCAAAGTCAACCTTAATTTTAAAGAAGACCATAAATTAGGGTTTAGGTCTGATTATCACTTCATCTCATTATCTTGCCTAATTTTAAGCCTCTGCTGAAATTAGTTTCATGGGAAACTGCAAGAAGCAGTGTTGTTGATTCAGCAGAAGTATTTTAGGACTGAAATTTACATGAAGTCAAGTCATCTGGTCAGTTAAGGGGAATTTAAATAGCCTTTAACTCGTAGTGATAAATTGAATCAATACAATGGGCCATTTAAGTAAGAAAGCAATTCCAATATCTGGCTAAAATGAGCAAGTATTCTATGAAATGATTATCAAAATAAATATACACAAACAGATACATAGTGCTTGTTCAATGAATTTAACTAAAACCATGACAGTGTTTTGACTTTTCTAATACTTTTCTATTGGGAGATATTTCTCCATGGATCTTTTATGTTTGTTTCTGCATGTTTTCTAAGCAGAGATACTGACTCCCTTTGTACCAAACTTTCCTTTAAAGATATTTGTGTGACAACTACCCTTGGAAGGTAGAGGTGATGTCTTTTTCTGGGGGGAGGGGAAAGACAAGTTTGCTCACAGCCTTGAAATACATACATGATATCTCTTTCTAGGCCTAAAAGCTGGCATACTTAATGGTATGCATATTTGGCACAGTGTCATAATGCTCAGTATCACTGGCAGTGAAGGAAAGACTGATATTTCTCCTTACACTATCATAACCACAAAAGGACGTCTAGCACCCTTTTGGTCATGTTGGATATTGGAAATAATATATATGTGTTTCACTTGGGAATTCTACCTGATCCTCTTTATTAGCTAACTCACAAACCAACACCTAGTGGGTAAACCCCATAAAAAAGGTTTCATTGGAAGATGTTCAGCAATACTGACCATAATTTTAACTTTGGGCCACCATAACCATCATAAATCTTTGAACTACATTCTGTATGAATGATGATTTTCAGACTGTAACCTTTGGCAAAGAAAGATAGTTTTCATCTAGAAGAGACTCTTAGACTAACTGTCTGTGTAACATGACTATAGTTATAAACTGGTCACTGGTTTCTTATTAAAACTGAATGCCTGCTTGATGAAGATTTTGCGATGATCTGGTTTGATATTCCCATTTTAAAGTAGGTCATCTAGATTCAATAACTGTAAGTAGAAAGGACTTAACAAGTCACACTGGTCAAACAGAAGTTGTATACTGAATGACACACCAAGTCTTTCCCAAGTAGCATATTGACTTTACCTGGAAAAGTGGCAGAAATCCCTCTTAAGGAAAATTTTGTCCTATAGTCAGCCACCTAGATCATAGTCTCTAGTTTATCAGAATCCTTAATTTTACAGAGACTTCCCTAGTTGTTAGACCTGATTCACTGATGTTTGACTAAAATACAAAGATGTAAAATAAATTAGTATGCCTTTTGACTTTAGTGTCTGTCAACTATGCAGAATAAAACCTGGACATAGCTGTTTGACTCAGTGAATAGAACTCAGCTGTGTTCTTAGAACTATGACAATACTCTTCTTGATGACTCATTAGATTTTTAAATAACATTTGAGATCTTCCCAATGGCTTAGCTATTTAGTTTGACACTAAAAAATAAAGACTAGCATAAGAAAGATACTTTTTTTTCTTTTTTGCAAAAGCCACTCAATAGAGAACTGGTATTTGAGTTAAGGTATTTGACCAACAGTCCCTAATTCTTATCATCCACAACATTTTATCTAGTGTTGAAACAGTCTACTCAAAAATTAAATAGGAAATATTTTTGAATGTACTTTCTTTACTTCTTTAGGTTCACACATTTCAGTAAATCAGTTTTGTTCACATTATACAGCAGTCTCCAGAAATGGGACTATTTCTGTAGGATACTTCCTAGCCAGTTCTTAAGGCAAAGGAGTAGGGAGTTACATAGATCTCTCTAAAAAATGTGGGATTCTGTCATAATAATTCCTGGACATACAAGTTTTTTCTTGCAACTAGAGGTCACTTTGGTTGGTACACTGGATACAGTTAAAGGGAGCCTAGGGAATTTTAAATAATTCTGTTTCAGGCACCTGGATTCTTTCCTTGAATTAACAGGGCCCTACATTATAAGAACAATGACATTTGGCTGAGAACATAATCAAATCTACCAGCAGTGGCCTAGGTGGGTCAAAGTGTTGAACAAATTGAGTCTCTAAGTTTTGTATAAACTTGTCCTTCTTGAACTTGACTATTCTGGCAAAATGGGTATGGGCTGAAGTGGGAAATGGTTGATGGAAAAGTGAATTTATATCGGATAGAATGGGACACAATAAATTTTAGAGGATAGAGGGAAGAAACATTTATGTAGTACTTAGGAAGGGAAAACCTGAGACTAAAATGTGTGATGAAGGAAAGACAATAATCTTTGGCTTTCAGAACTACTAACAAATATTTCTCATTCAGGAAAACACTCTGCTGTGGTTTCCACTACTTCCTTACTACATCAGCACTTTGAATTTAGTTGACTGCTGCCATCTCTAGCCAGACAGTTCTGATCATGAATTGATTAACACTACCCTTTATCTTCTATAGATGTCTAGCAGAAATACTTGACTTCAGCTCTTTCACTTTCCATATAAATACTCATAAACCAATGTTACCTCAATTAAAAAAAAAAAGCTGTCCGAGATCTTCACAACCTTCATTCCCATAGGTGCTGCTTATTAATTCCTTGAGTAGATCAATACCTGGTGGCATGAGCAGGCAGAAAAGCCATGATTGTTTGAAATGAAAACTCTAAGAAATACCAGCTGACTGGGCGACCACAATCAAGGCACTGTCAACATGAAACCCCTGGTGATGTTGGTCTCAATAACTGGAAAAGCCACTTTTCCTCCCAATGGCAACATGAAACCTCTGATGCTGTGCTTATTGTTGTCAACATGCCTTTAATCTAAATGGTGATTTGTAATTTAGTAGAGTTAACAAGATACTTTAAAATATTAAATAAATGCTATTCAATTATGTGGTGGTTTCTCCAAATGAGCCTACCCTTGATTGTTTATACCTTCCAGGGATAACATCTTGATAGTAACATCTTGATACCGAGACTGTCATCACTATGGCTGAGAGTCACCCAGTGAGAAATGATGGTCTGGACTTTGTCTCTGGCTTTCTCTGAAGTGATTATCGCTTTGGCCCTGAAAGGCATTTACATCAGTATTAACTCACTGTCCTAAGATTTTTTTTTCGTGGATGATAAAACTGCCCTAGGCATTCTTGCATGCCAAAGGCAGAGTCAGTATAATTATTAATGTATATTTCTATACTTGGAATGTTGCCTCAGGGAAAACAAAAAGTTCAATATAGGTACTAAAGGAGAAAGTCCCCTGGATATTTATATATTTAAGATGGTTTATGGGATTTGTTCAGTAGACTGATTATGTGATCCTAGGGGCATGCCTGAGATCAATACTACTGGTTGGCCTATGTTGTTTAGAGTCTTATTGATAGAATATTTAATTAAAAGTATTAATGAGAAAAACTGCACAAATTGATCTTATGTTAATCATATTAACTATTCAGTCATATTAATTTAAGTGACTTATGGAAAAGAAAATTCACCAAAAGTCAGATAAATAGAGATAGTAGAGAAATGAAACATGAATATTATTATGTGACAAGTGTCTTTCACACAGGTCTTCTACATTTCTGTTCACTTCTAAACACTGACAGTTGTTATTCCTATCTGCTTTTTTAAGACATTGATACAGTGAACAAACTTAGAAGATAGATATAGTTTCCTTTTAGATCAAAAGATATACTTACCTGTTATAAAATATTCAGGGTTCCTCTCTGAAAAATGTGTCACCTTGCCCTCTTTATGTGACCAGTAGGAATTATGGGTTGAAGACCTGGTTTAAGAAAATGATTAAAATCTTATTGTTTCTAATGTTATATGTAATAAAACCCTTTGTCTTTGACCCAAGCTTTATATCTTCTGTAGACATACATAACTTGGAGACAGGATAATTTATTAACATTCAATAGAATAAAATAATAAATATTTTTATAGTTCTTGATTATATAGCTCTTGAGCTAAGATAACAGCTCAAGTAATACTAAAGGACTGACCCTCTGTAGACCTTGTAAAAATGTATGTTAAGTGGGAAACAAAAATTTTCCTGATATACAACTGCTAAAGGGCTAAATTATGTGTAGTTGGGCATTAGGAACCAATTTTTTTGGATTCAAAAGAATGAATCTTCTTGACAAAGGGGATGCACTCTACCAGTTTCCTGTTAAAAAAAGGATGCAGTGAGTAGAGATAGTAGATGTAAGGCAGTATGCGAAGGGATAGAAAAATCCCTACTTATGGGCCTCCCCGGTAGTGCAGCGGTTAAGCGCTGCGCTGTGGAGCTGTTGGCAGCGGCGACGCGAGTTCGACACCCGGCCGGGGAGAATCCCACATGGTGCGGCAGACCTCTCCTGCCTCACCCGCTGCTCCGCTCAGCAGTGTATTTCTGATCTGCCTGTTCTGCTCCCCACTCTGTCTCTGGTGAACCCTCTCGCCGCCCCTGCCTCTGGTCTGTACCCCAACTTGTATGTATAAATAAAAAATAAATCTTTAAAAAAAAAAAATCCCTACTTATGCATGCATAAGTAGGCTAACAAAAATCATCCCTAAATCTATTGGTAGGTTGCCAGCAAGTTGAGCAGTGAATATCAAGATCATTTTTTTAAGACAAATACAGAGCATTTAAAGGTTGTTATCTACAGTAAAGTCACCATCTTTGAGGATTTGGTAGAATCACATATGAAGCCATCTGGTCCTGAGTTTTTGCTTTTTGGGAGAGTTTTGACTACTATTTCAACTCCCATGCTTGTGATTGGCCTGTTCAGGTTGTCTACTTCCTCTTACTCAGTCTCAGTTAGTTGCAGAGTTCTAAGAATTTGTCTGCCTCTTCTAGGTTATTGAACTTGTTGGCATATACATGTTCAAAGTAGTCTCTTATTATTCTCTGAATATCTGCATTGTCTATTGTAACATCTCTTTTGTTTTTGATCCTATTTATTTATTTTTTAAAGATTTGTTTATTTATGCATACAAGCTGGGGTACAGGCCAGAGGCGTGGGGCGGTGAAAGGGTTCATCAGAGACAGAGTGGGAAATAGAACAGGAAGACTGATGAAAATACACTGCTTAGGGGAGCAGCGGGCAAGGCAGGGAGGTCTGCCGCGCCATGTGGGAATCTCCCCGGCTGGGCATCGAACTCACGTCACCACTGCTGACAGCGTCACAGCACAGCGCTTAACTGCTGTGCCACAGGGAGGCCCCCTATTTATTTCTTCATGAAACTAGCTAGAAATTTGTGTTGTTTTTGTTTCTGGTTTTTTTTTTAAAGGAATAGCTGGTGGTTTCATTAATCTAGATACTGTCGTTTTGATTTGTTTCATATATTTCAGTTCTAATTTTTATTATTTCATTTCTTCTACTGGTTTTTGACTACATTTATCCAGTGATGGTAGACTATGGCTGTTTTGGTGGTGGGAGTGCTATGGTAACATCACTGGAAGGAGGGATCCTATACTGCAAAAATACAAAGAACAATGTAAACCAATGTTATCTCAATTTTTTAAAATTGAGATTCAAATAATATACATTTTTAAGAATTAAGAAAATAAAGACACTAAAAGAAAGAAGTGACATCCCAGGACTGAATTAAGAAGCTGTAGGAGACACAACAACCAGAGAAAATAATTTTGAGATTAGTTCCATTAATCATACATGTTAATGGTGATACTTAATAATGAGAGAAAAATTGAAGTTAGAACCATTGAACAGTACATTGAGTTGTCTATAGTTTTGTTTATGTTAATGTACCACAAAATGTATTTAGTTCTCACCACAGAAGATAGATGTCATTTTCAGCAAACTGATTTTTTATTTTCATAAAGATAAGAATTAGAGTCCCTCCAGTTACTGTCATGAATTGGATTTGCATGACCTGAGTAAGAACAACCAAATAAACAAAATAGTGTCTGATACTTACTCACTGATCAACTCAAATGATTGCTTGATGTCAGTCAACCCCAGTATGTAGAGTGTGAAGAACAGTTAAATGCCATGTTGTCAACAATATTGAACCGACGGTGTTATGGTTACTCAGATCAGGAAAGGCCTCTCAAAGGAAGAGGCATTTGGGCTGAGGTCTGAGTAACCTATGTGAAGAGGTAACACATGTAAGTAACAGAAAAAGCAAATATAGTATCTCTGAGACTGGCTATCTTTTTTCCTTGTTTGACAGTGATAATAGGATTCTTGGACTACTTAATGGACCCATTATAAATTATGATATTTATGATTAGCACGCTGTTTTCAAAAAGTTCAGAGGAACATATTAAATTATAACATTTAAATTTGTTTTGGAGGCAGATGCTTAAATTACATTTGCATGTTAGAGTGAATTTTACAATATTTTGCTTAATGATAAATTTGAAGTCGCATTTCCCAGTCTCCCCACCCCACTCAAACATATGCATAAATACTGCTCTAATGTCTTTTCTACACTGGTATAAATATTTTTTAGAAAGATATTTGTAGTACCATGAGAAGAGCACTAGTTTGTCAGAAAAAAAATTAAATAAAAGCACTCTCTACCACTTATCCATTGTCCAATTTCAAAATCCTTCTTAACCTCTTTGGGTAATATTAACTCTTATGATCATCTCATAGTGCTATTGTAGATTTAAAATTGGATAATGTATATAAAAGCATCAAAGCATTTGAAATGTTTTCTAAATTTAAGAGTATTATGACTACTAATTAGAAGATCTTTTTTTTGTTTCATAGAAAGAAATTAAAAAAAAAAGAAATAGACCATCTCTTTTTTGCATCATAGAAAATCTGGAAAAAATTTTCAAAATAGTAACTTAATAAACCTTTTTGACTTGAAGAAATTTTCCTGAAGTGGATTTTATAAATATTAATTTACCTGTTGTTTTCTGTATTATTTTGTCAGTTCTGACAGTGTAACTGTTTCATTTATCCATCAACCAGAATTTTCTCATGTTTTTAGAACAAATAACTTAAGGTATATATTAGTAATATTTATTCTTTCCCAAATTATAAAATGAAATTGAAGAATACACTACTCATTTTTTACCTTCAAGGACACTGTCATCTATCTGAATATTCACAAGTTCAGTATCAATTTAAGATATGAATATTTTGCAATCATGTTCAAAGATATATTTTAATGCACTTACAATTTAAAGTGGAACAAATAAGTGAAATTATGAAAAAAGTATTTGTTTCCATTTTCCATATTTACTATAAAATAACAGAAATTCTACATGTACTTTTTGCTGACACCAAATGGAGTTTCAGTGAACTAAGCTTTCTGTGTTTACAAATGTGCAGTATAAATGATTGCAAGCTAAACTTACATTGATTTAAATGACCTCGATTGGCTTTCTTCAGGCTGCTCAGTATTGATCACTTGTTTTTCTTGGATAGTCAGAAAACTAATGAGATTGCAATGACTGTAAAATCCAGAGAAAGTGGCCTTTGGTGAAAAAAAAAAAAAAAACCCAAAGGAAATCTTCATTTGTAACGATAACTAACCATAACCATGTCAGTTGTAATGAAATCTAAGTAGAAAAATATATTTTTTTAAGCAACCAGTTGTAAACAAAAGTGGTGACATTTTAAATTGCTTATTTTGAGTAACAGAAGCATTTGGGATATTTTTATTTATAGAGAAGATAATCTAACTCCACTCAGTTCTAAAATCATTGTATCATTGCCATTATCAACAACAATGTCCAACAACAGAAATAGAAGAAAATGTCATCAATAGAAAGCTTCTTGCTGTCTCAAGTTATTATTTTTATTGTTATATTACAATAACTGTACAGATATCTATTATCCTCATTTTATTGAAACACAATCAGGTGCCAGCTTATTTATGGTCATCCAATTAAAGCTTTATGTATTGCTAACCCAGAAGTAAAAGATTCAAATTTACTTCAGCCTTCCAGAATTTGTATCATTCTTTATTTTTATACTCTTCAGTTCATAATATATAAAATCTTTTTTTCCCCACACATTATAAGATCTTTTCTAAAAGCTAAATTCTGCTATACATTGCAGGAATGAAAGAAAATTTAAAGCATATAACTAATACTCTCATTCATGTTCATGAGCTGTTAAATAGAATGGATTTTATTTGCTATGTTCTGGCTGCTAAGAGCATAACTTAACTACTAAAAAGACCTAGCTAAATATCAGGGTTGCATAAAAATAGATTACAGAGATTCCATGCTCCTTCCGTTTCCCTTTTCATATGTTAGTTATTTATTTGTGACTGCCATTGATCAGTGGTTCAATCTCTCTTAATAAGCACTGCATACAATCAAAATTAGCCATCCATTCACTAATTAGTGGATTAATTGGTAACACACCTTTCTTAGAGCTAGAAAAGTATTAATAGACAATGGTCCCTGTGAGGAAAACATATTGTTCAGCTGCATGGTGCTTTGAAACATGTAAGAGTGTGTAATGGAGTAACAAAGCTACTTAGGGATATCTGCATAAATAACACTGAAGTTTGAACTAGGTGTAAAGAAAGAGAAGATGGTCTTGCATAATTGGTGTTGGTGATGATGGGAAAACTTTCCTTCATCATAAACTCCCTGTGGCAGGAAGAAACAGGTGTTTGGTAGCTGATGACAGTTTATGTGACAGACCACAGATTGCAAATGGGGGATCATGGTGTGAGATATTCTTTATCTTGGGTTTCACCTAAGAACAATTATAAATTCAATTTTTTTATTAACATAGAGTATGGGGAGAAGTTTCCATCAAAAAGATCATTGCATTTGGAATGTGAAGAGTGACAAAAGCAAACATTGAGAAACCATTCAGAGATCCTATAGTGTTTGTTGCTAGAACATCTATGGTATGTTTGGAAAGAAGTTTGCCTTCTAATTATACTCTGCTTAGTTCTATATTTCAAAGTTATTTGTAACTTAAGGGAATAAAGACAGTATAAATGTGCACTTAATTTGTTAAACTATGCTGAAAAAATAAACTTTTACCAATAACCAACACAATATATTAGCTGCATTGGTATATTTTGAAGTACTACAATATTTTTATCTTATCTCTGGTAGTATAAGTGAAAAATATTTCAACCCAATAATTGATAAAAGATCTGATAAAATAAAAATAAATGATTTTTTTAGAGCTGTGTGGTAGGTCTGTGAATAATACAAGTCACAGTGTCAGTGGAGAAATATTGCAATTTGTTAAATATATGAAACACCCATTTAAACTTTGAAGAACAGACACCAGGAGAGTTTGGCTTAAAGTGAGCAACTTATGGATGAAAAACAGGATGAGTCTGAGTCTTAGGTTGTACTACCACAGACACATTAAGTTTGCTAGAACAAAAGGTGCATTTGGTGTTTCTGCCCTTCTCTACCTTAGCAGTGATAAGTAACAAATGTGACCAAATACTTTTTTCATATTGTATGGACAAATACTGGGAATTTTGGAAAAAAGGCAAATTAAAATTAGTCAAAAGTCACTGAAATACATGAATTGTAGTTTAAATTAGATTATGGTGAATATAGAAGGCCAAAGGAGTACCTAGGAAAAAGAAGGCATATCTACACTGCCATAAATGAAGCAAAACTATTCTGCTGAAGAATTAAGTTAGTACTCTGTCAAAGAATTTGTATTGGTAAATTTATATTGGTAAATAGAAAACAACTGGTTTCCATCTATTAGTCTATTCAGAGTTCCTCAAAGTTAATTAGGAATAATGAGGAAAAATTAAACTTAGTGGTTAAAAGACCCTTTTTGCAAAATTTATTATTATATTCATCCTATTCTTTGTATTCTAAGATTTGCAATGTTTTGATGATAATTTTCACTTTGTTGGCATGTGGACTAGTTGTGTCGAAACTCTAAGAAATGGCATCTACCTATAAAGAAAAGTCCAGATATTTTTTCTAAGGATTCTAAAAGAGTTTATGCAAGACATACACAACTAAAAGACAGTTTTCAGTCCGGCAGCCATTTCTATGATGTCACTATTGTTTAGCTCCTTTTATGTGGAAAGATGCACATTTGGAATAAGACACATCTCGCGTTGATTATGCTATTACTAACTAGGTGATCTTGGAAAAAATAGTGGACTTTTCTAAGTTTTCATTTTCTCAACTGTAAAATGAGGATTCACCTATCTTGCAGACTTATTTGATTCACCTATCTTGCAGACTTATTTTTATTGCTGGGTGATTCATTAATTCATTGACAAATATTGATTACAATAATCCTGAATACTGGGAATAAGATGGTGAGTAGTAGTAGGTATATGCCATGTTGCCATGGAGCTTATGGACTAGTAGTGGAGATGTTCATCGTATGATCACACAAATACTACAACTCTTGACTAATACAGGAGCAATACATACTCTCTAAAAAAATCTATAGGAAATAAATTTGATATAATTAAAGAGTCATCTAAGATTTCCTTGAATAAAAAACTTGATGTTTTATAAAAGTTGGTCTTTGACAAGAAGCTATACTAAGCTTCTTTCTATCACTGGTCACTGTTTTGTAGAATCCATTTAGTTCCATATTTTATATAAGCTTTTTTGACAAATACAAGAGGAAACTACATAATTCAGAAAAGAAAGTGGAGTGCTCTTTGATTGGAGAACTATCTAGGAGTAGGAACTTAGGACAAAATGCATTCTAAGAAACTGTGTGACTATCAGTTAATAAAAATTAATGAGTCGGTGGGCACTGCATTTGGCTCTAGGTGACTTTCAAATCTCAGGTGAAATATATCTGGAAAAAAAAGTCGGTTGAAAATTATTGGTGGGGCCTCCCTGTGACTCAGTGGTTAAGCGCTGTGCTGTGGAGCTGTTGGCAGCAGCAACAAGTTAGAGGCTTGGCCTGGGAGATTCCCACATGGCGCAGCAGACCTCTCCTGCCTTCCCTCTGCTCCTCCAGCAGCAGTGTGTTTCCGTCGATCTGCCTGTTCTGCTTCCCACTCTGTCTCTGGTGAGCCCTTTCGCCACCCCACGACTCTGGCCTGTACCCCAGATTGTATGCATAAATAAATCTTAAAAAAAAAGAAAATTATTGGTGCCAATTCCTAAGTGTATTTTTAACTATACACACGGGGTGCACTTGGTTGTTCTAGCAGTAATGCATTGCAAAACAGTTATCACTGTCATGTCGTTTCTGCCTTATTTTAGTACTCATGTGTCTGTATCCTCTCTTCACCTATTTCAATCTACTTCAATAACAATAGCAAAGCATCATGTAAGTGACCCCAGGAGCTTCATAATTGAATTCTCCTTTTGCCCCCGTTGTTTCTCAGACTTCAACCTTTCTCGTTCAACTTCACCTACACTGGTCTGCTATCTTTCCTCAGTTGTATAAGGTAAAGTCCTGCCTCAGTTGCTTTCCTTTCTAGCTGGGAAGTTCTTCCCTAAAGAGATTAAACATGACTCAGTTCCTCAGTTCCTCTCATACCTGTATGCAATATAATCTTACTGATGTCTTCTCCCTGGCTATCCTAGCTATAAATGCAATTAGCTTTCCTCCCTCTGTACTCTTACAACCTAGATTTATTTTTCTTCTTTGCATGAAACATAATAAAATGTATTATATTTTTCATTTGTCTGTATTCTTCTCCATGAGGGTAGGCCATTTATTCCCTAGTATCTAGAAAAGTACTTGGTGCATATTAGACATGGCATTATATGCCAAATTAGTGAATATTTTGTTTGACATAGTGAAGCAAGGACATCATTATGTAGTAAAAAGGTCTTCCAACTTCTTTCTTCAACGTAGAATATTTAACTTCTATCCACAAATTCTCTATCAGAACAAGGCAGAAAATGTTAGGTATTCAGCTCACTCTTCTCTTTCCCTTGTCCACACCTCAATTTTTTGCTTCCAGATTGAAAAAAAGGTCCTTTGATCTGATATTAATTTTGTTTGTTTACTG
Organism: Scalopus aquaticus; assembly: GCA_004024925.1. Classification (NCBI taxonomy): domain Eukaryota; kingdom Metazoa; phylum Chordata; class Mammalia; order Eulipotyphla; family Talpidae; genus Scalopus; species Scalopus aquaticus. The sequence continues at coordinate 96,233 of PVIJ01005235.1, forward strand.
TTTTAAATATCAGGTATTGATAGTAGTTTCTTTTTTGCTTATTTTCTTTTCATTCTTTACTTCCTTAGTTGTGATTTAAAAATGGTTATCAGCACATAGGATTCACCTTTTTTATTACTTAGCAGCTTTCAGACAAATGTTTTAATTAAGAAGAATACTATTGATTTTACCAAAAATGTAATTTTTATAAAAATTTATTTACTCTTACTTAATTCCAATAAAAAAAAAAACTATGGATTTTTTTCTTTGTCAGATTGAAATGCTAATTTTTATACATGTCAGGTCTGAAAAGAGGTGACTATTGATAACTGGAGATAAGATTTTTAATGAAATTGTTAAAGTTGCTACAAAATGACTTTCAGCATTAAAATAATAGAAACAATGAATCCCATTCAAGTGTAATAGTTTTATTTTTTCATAAATTTTTCCATTTAATATAAGAATAGAAATATCAAATATCTCTAGTACTCTGTGCTTACACATACAAAACTCCTTTTGCATCATTTTTGTAGGTAGATACCCATTTTAAAAACTATTTTATCCACCAGATGCTGGTAGATGAGTGATTAAATTATGCTACTAGTTTATATTAACGTAGAGGAGATAGACACAATAACAAATTGGTAACAATGAGTTAATGTTCTTTCATGGTTTCTTAGGGCAGCCGTAACAAACTATCACAAACTGGGTGGTTTAAACAAGAGAAATTTGTCATATTGTATGGAAGCTAGAAGTTCATGAAAGGAGGGTTGATTTCTTCTAATGACTGTAAGAGAGAATGTATTCTAAGCCTCTTAACTAGTTCTAGTGGCATGCAGGCAATCTCTAGAGTTCCTGAGCTTACAGAAGCATTACTGCTGTCCATGCCTTTATCTTCATATAATGTTCACCTTCTGTGTCTGTGTTTGTCTCCAAATTCCATTTTTTTCTAGACACGGTCATTGTTGTATTAGGACCCACCCTAATAACCTCATTTTAATTTGATTATTATTGTAAAGGCCCTACTTCAAATAAGGTCATATTTTGAGTTACTGTATATTAATCCAGCAGACTTGATTCCAGAGTTTCTTTTTTGGAAGGATATAATTCAGCTCATAACAATCCTCTAATAGTTATAAATAAAATTCTTAGGAATCTTGGCCTAGAGATACGGAGGCATGTTCTAGTAGACATAACATTTAGATTGAAAATGAGAATATAAGTTCAAATTGACTTCCAAAGAAAAGGTAGAAAAGTGTTCTGAGAAGTATTATTGTCAAAGATAATTATATGTTATGACTGTGTTGTGGTCCATAAATGAAGGATGGACATGATATCTTTTAAGATAACTGTGGAATAGATGTGACAAAACTTGAAAACCATAGTAAAGATTTGAAATCTATCTTATGGAAAACAAAGATCTCTCACACATAAGAAAGTAATATACTTTTGTTTGTTTTTTGATTTTTAAAAACTACCTATTTCTGTGGTTACAGCATGAATGATTACATAATCATAAAGTTAGAGACTATGATCAGGAAGGTTCACAGGAAACCCCTGCATTAATTTCAACTGATAGGTAAGGAAAGTTTTGATGAAGTCACTGGAAATGAGACAGCTACATACAACTGTCATGTTTCTTAAGCCTCCTTTTGACCATGACAATTTTTCTGAACTCCTTTGTTTTTCATGACATTGAAATATGGGGGCATATAATTTCTCCTGATTTGAATGGAATTATGAATTAGGGAAAGATAGACAATGTGAGGTATCATTTAAATAATATCATATCAAGATTATACACCATCAACATGGCTTATGACTTTGGCTATGACTTGGGTTCCTTGATCTGTGTAAAATTTTTCACATTTCTCCTCTTTCTTCCCATTTAAAGGAAATTTTAAATACTACTATTTTCTCTTGAATGGGGGATATATCAATTCTAAGGTGATTGAGAGGATAAGTGGTGAGAGAGAGAAGGGGCGACAAGATTGCAACTTTCAGAGGAAATGGCCCATATGCACAGAATTATCCTGACTTGGGATGGAGCATGTCTTGCTCTCAGACCACAGAGAAAGATGCTAAGAATTGTGAACCTACAGCTGTGTTTGAACATGTCTCAAGTATTCATTTTATAATGCACGTTTGTTGTTTGCTTGTTGTGGTTTTCTTTGGTTTCATTTGCTTTAGCTAAGTTTAAGGAAGTGGACAAGAGTAGTCACATAGGAAAATAAAAATTTTAACCAACTAGAAATTAGTAAAAAGACCACCATAAAACATTCATAAGCTAAATTCTCCTTAAGATTCATAAAATAAAAAATTGAAACATAGCATACGAAACAAAGTTGAATTTTAATCCATATTTGCATACTTTCATACTCCTTGATGAAGTTTTCATCCATGTGTTACAAATCTGCTTAAAAGAAGCTGTAGACTAGAAGTTAGTAAGTTTGGTTTCTTCTGAAACATCTCTCTCTTTAGCTTGCAGATAGTCACCTTCTCACTGTGAGATAACATTGCCTTTCTCTGTGCGAAAACATCTTGTGTGTGTCCCTGTGTGTTTACGAGTTTCCTCTTACAGAAACACCAGTCAGATTTGATTAGGCTCATCATTATAGTCTTATTTTAACTTAAATGACTCTTTATAGTCCCTTTCTCAAAATATAGTCATTCTGATTGGGTAGAGCTGCAACATAAGAATTTTATCCCATACACACCCATACATAAATACAACCACACACACACACACACACACACACACACACACACACACACACACACACACATCTTCAGATATATTTACCGAGAAATATTTTTACAATTCAGTAACTGGGCCAGGACACTATGTGGATATTTATTTCTCACATTTTTTTCAGGTTTCCTTGAAATGAAAAATTATCTAGCTCCAGTAAAAAGTCAAAACTTTGATCAAAATACACAAAACACTCATTGATAAAGCAGTTTATATTAATCTATCAAATTCTGTGGAATAATTCATCACTGAGAACCAAGTTCATTTTTGCTGTGGCAACTCCTTTTTATTGAAGTGATTTTCAAAATAGGGGAGAGTATAGATCATTCGGTCTACTCGCTCCATATATAAGATGCTCTTTTCAAAAATTACATTTAGAAAAAGTACTTTTATCCTATTTATTAAATTTTTACACTGAATTTTCTAATATTAAGATATTTTTCTTCCTAATATGCCTTGGATATGAACAAAGATATATTTTGCTAAAATATACTTCTTAATTTGTTACTCCTTAGACAGCAAGCCTTCTATTAAACTTAACTATTGTTGGAACATGTCCAAGCACTTTAGCAAGCATTCAATGATCTCAAATATATAATGGCAAACAAGTTTTTAAATCTTACTTCTATTTATATTTTTTAAGGAATTATCTGCTTTACTCAGATAGGTTGGCTTTTTTTCTTTCTTTAAACCAGCATTCTCTAGGCTATTTCTTGTTTGTACAGATCAATTGGCAACATGTGTGGAAGGGGTGAGAAAAAGAACACTATTAAATAATTAATTTGTAATTAATTTGGGACTATGTTCATGCAATTTTAATTACTTGACATTCTTGTAAATAATGAAAAATTATTTTAAAATACATCACCTGTGATGTAGACATTTCATTTGTAGATATACTGTCAAAGAAATTTCACATGAACCAAAAAATCACAAGCCCAAATTTTCATAGAATCATTATTTGTATTATTCCACGATTGGAAACAACATGAAAAGCCATCATTAGAACGATAACTGAAAAATCCACCAATAGAAATATTATACAGAAATAAAGAAATATACAAACTTTTGTTATGACCAACAATATAAAAGATTGTCATAAAAATTACTGATTAAGAAAATAAGTTCATCAAATAAAATATGCATTGTATGAATCCATTTATATGAAATGCAAAAATAGACAATATAACTATGGTGATATATATTAAAATAATAATTAACTTTGGGCTCACAACATGAAAGAAACTACTGGTGAGTAAGTAAAATTTTAGCTCTTTAGTTATGCTGATAAACATTTATAATTTATGCATTTTTCCACATGACTATTATAACAGTTTGTTTACTTAAATATTATCTAAACACATACATAACAATATAATCTGATAAAATAGTAGATTTAATGAAAACATTCCCCTTGGTTGCTTCTAGAAACTCTGAGAAAGAAAATTTTACAAAAGACAGACACCACAAAGAGAAAGAAAAGAACAGATCAGTTTCAAACCACTTTTAGAAGATGGAAAACAGATCAAAGAAGGGTAAGTAACTTAGACTTTAGAAAAGTTATAAATTAAAAACAGTATAGTAAACCAGGGAGCTAGCTGACAGAAAGGCCCACCAACTAGCAGGAATTCTAGTCCTAGATTCTTCTATGCTCTGCTCATTCAGATGGATGGCTTCTCTCAATCTATCCAGAATGGAGTGTACAGGTTATTCTAGGAGATTGTTAAAGAATATGCATGTTGAAAGACATGGATTATAAGTGGATGCTGGATATATTTTACTGGAAATAGGGAGATTGACTATTTACATACTGAACTTCGATGTCTTTATCTTTCTTAGTACACATGGTTCCAAGTTTACTATCATCAGACAGGAAATTGGAGAAGACTTCTCTGAGTATCTGACAAGGCTTCCAAAACAAGAATTGCAGGTACTAGCAATAGAGTTTCCTGAAACAAATAAACAAAAATGCCTCAACTAGTTTACTTTACTCTAAAACATACATGTAGAACTTAACAATTATTTTTTTGCCATTGATATAAGTAAAACATGACTATATAAAGGATAACATATAATAAAAGGACAGAGGCTAAAAAACAAAACAAATGTTTGTGGGAAATAGAGAATGTAAAAGGAGAATTTTAAAGAAAATTAAACTACATTATCACAATACTTGCCATTATTAGGAACAAAATGAAAATCAAAAAACTCTAGAAAGAAAATGCATCAGAGTCTGTCAACACAACTCTGAGAAGTAGGTGGCCTCAGATAAATGGTTTTCAGCCTGGAGAGAAAATAGATTCAATCTAGGATTCCATACTAAAAAAAAAAAAGAAAGAAAGAAAGAAATAACGTGATATATTCTTCAGAAACTGAAGACTTTGAGGTCTCAGACTTTTTTCATCACTTGTCTCTCTTCTTGGCAAGTAGTTGGAGTATATAATCCATTAAAATATGCGAGCAAATGACAAAAAGATGTAGGAAACGCAGACATCAACAAGAGGATAGAAAAGGTTGCACCCATAATAATGGAGAATGGCAATTAGAGACTGACAATTTCTCTGAGAAGCCTTGAATTTAACAAATTATGTTCAGAGTAGGTAAGATATTTTTTAAACTTAAATTATGTTCAGAGCAGGTAAGATATTTTTGAAGAGATTTCTTTACTAGGATGAACCTGATAGAATTGCTATTATATTTGAACATAACAAAAAGACATTTACAGAAATGAGAAAAAATATGCAGCTAAAGCAATAATTAGTTTGAGAAAAACTATACAAAAGGAATGAAAACTAGATACATTTGAATTCTCAGGAGAACAAAATTTTATTATTGCCGTGGTTATTTTGAGAGGGTGAGGGAAATGGAAAGCGGATGCCGATAGGGGTGTGTATATGTGGATGCATAAAGTAGATCTGCAAGTTTCTCCTTTATAGTAAAAGGCTTGGTCCACAGTTCTCTGAATGAGATCCATACACCTCTATGGATCCCAGAGACACTCTGGAGAGCAAGTGGTCTGTGGTTTCAAAACTCTTTGTGTAATTTTCATTTTCCACTGTGTTGACATTTTTACCAATGGCCAAAAAAACCATGGTGGCTGAACCTGTCAATGCATAAGTACAAATCAAGGCAGTGACACTAAAATGTGCTCATTATTGTCTATTCCATGACCAGGAATTCACAGAATAAAAGAGGTTAATTAAGAATGTTCTTGATGAGTTAAAAAATATTAATTATATTATGACCTTGCGTATACCTTTTTAATATTTATCATGATGATGTGATAAGCACTTAAAACACTTTCAACATACTTGCTATAGTAGTTGCTTTAGGATATATATATATTTAATTTTATTTTATATTGGGATGCTTTGAAATCTTATAAAACCTTTCTGACCTGGGAGATGGTGACCCTTCAGAACCTAAGAAATTCTTAGAAATAGCAAAGGATTCTGCCAGAGCATGACCTTCTTATACAAAACAAGCAATCCGGAACCATACCTCCTTTACCAGGTACCAGATAAATAAGGGCCATTTCCATAGCTTAGAGCCTGCAGAAATTACTCAAATCAGGCAGTCCTAAACTGTTTACCTTGGCTTGCCTTTCCCATGGAAACGTCAATCAATGCTTCTCCACTGCTTCCTGACCACAGCAGTGTCTCCCATCTATGGCTCTGCCAGTCATTCAGTGTCTTCCCTCTGAGTTATGTAAATATATCGACTTCTTCCTTCCAAGCCTCCTTTTTGTTTCAACCTGTGACTATACCTACTTTACCATACCATATCCCATGTGTCCATTCTTAGAATAAGTACTTATGTAAGAAATAAAGTACTTATGCAATTGAGCTGTGACTTAAGATTTTTACTCCTAATACATTTTTACTGAAAACAAAAACTGCCAGGCAGAGTTATTTATACTTGAATATGTGATAGACATTTTCTTGAAAATAAATGAAGTAAGCCTGTCAATTAAAGGAAAACAAATGACAGCATTTATTACCAGTGATAAAATTTAACTTTTAAATGAAGATTAGAATTTTGGAGTACTTTTATGAGTCTTGATAGCTTCTGATTCTTAGAGACTTTTCTGATGAGATTTCTGATGATATTTATGAATGCGAATTTTTGAAAATGAATAAAGAACTGTATCAACATTAGAGGATCTGCATAAGATAGTAAAGTGATATTTTCCAAATGAGTAATGAATGAAATGTTGCAGTTACCTGCTTGTAAGTAAAAGATCCATTCTAGGTGCAAGAAAAAGCAGCAAATTTTAATGAGTTCGTAATGTAGTTTCAGATTCTACACTGCAGCTACTTGTTAAGAAACTACCATAGTCTAGTTTTGATTTAGAACAAAATAAAAATACCCACAATATTTGATAAAATTCTTCCCTTTCCAAGTACAGTCTGAGACTGGATTTTATTTACATACTTCAACCAAAACAATGTATTGCAACAGACTGAATGTACAAGTAGAGAAAAAAATCCAGTTATCTATATTAAAGAGATTTGCAAAAATATAAAGCAGTGCTACTCTTCAAAATATTTTTTTTGTTTTTCAAAAAGTTATTTTTTATGAATGATGTTACTTATGCTATTAATATATATTGTTCTTATTTTAAAACTGAATATTTTTACGTTTCTAAGTTTTAACTTACAATATGGCTAATGTCAACAATTATTACCCACATTAAGAGAAGCTCTTTGCTATAAGACTTTGCTGAAACAAATAAAAGACAAAAAGAAGGAACGATATCCCATGCTTATATATTGAAATGACTATAATATCTAATGAACAAATTCGATGCAACCCCTACCAAAAACTCAGTGACATTCTTCAAAAAATAGAACAAGAAATTATGAGATTGATCTGGAATCACAAAAGACCCAAATAAAAACAATCCTGAAGAAAAAGAAATAAAATAGGAAGTGTCACACTCCGTATTTATCATCTCTCATTATTAGAGAAATGCAAATCAAAGTAAAAATGTGACTATTTTCCAAAAGACAGAAAAAACGTTGTTGGAGAGAATATGAAGAGTAGGGAACACTTGTACACTGCTTTTGTGAATGTAAATTAGTGCAGCTATTATGGAAAGAAGTATGGCGATTCCTCAAAAAATTAAAAATAAAATTCCATATTATCCAATTAATTCATTCATGAGTTTTACACAAATAATACAAAAGCATTAATCCAAAGGGATATGTGTTTACTTCATGTTTACTTTTGCATCATTTACAATAACCAAGAACTGGAAACAACTAAGTGTCCATCCTCAGATACATGGGTAAAAATAGCATACACAATGTGATACTTTGCAACTATAAAATAGGTGTTAACTTGCGATTTGCAACAACATGGACAAAGAGAATATTTTGTATTATGCTTAGTGAAATAAGTCAGAGACAGAAAACAACATGTGATTTCACTCATGTGGTATATAGAGAAAACAAACAGATGAACTAAATAAAACAAAAATAAGCTTTTAGACCTTAAAAACCAATTAGTGGTTACCAGAAGGGAAGTAGAAGGGGTTTGGATAAATCAAATAAAAAGGGATGATTGTATGTTGAAAAACGGAAAGAAAGAATTGGACTTTTAATGGTGAGTCTAATGTAGCACTAGATGCACACACACATATAAAATATCATCATATAATATACATATATAATCATTGATAAAGAAAAAATAATCTTTGGGTTCATCCATGTTTAATAATATAAAGGAATTCTGAGATGAAAATGTTTGAGGAACATTAGCGTAGATAATATCTAACATTGAAAAATTAAAAAAAATAACATTATTAGCACTTTTTAAGAGTTGTGTATTTATTGTATGGATAAAGTTACCTCACTACATGAAACAATGTAGATCACAAAATCTATGTTCTGCCTATTTTAATAATTTTTTAATTGTAAATAAAATTTGCAATGATCTCATTTTCTTATTACTGCCACTACTATTACTAATAAAGGATATGTTTTCTTAACAGAGATTTGTGATAATAAGATAAAAAAAATGTAAGGCCTAGTTTGTTGGTTTTGTTTTTAGTTATTTTTAATTGTCATGGTGATAAAGAGGAAAATAGTGACCTGAGAAAATAAGATCCAAAATATGTAGACTGTATAATTATTGGCAGGTTTTTTTTCTCATTTTTTTCTATTATTCTATGGGGAAGGAAAGAAGGAACTCATGAGTTATAAAATGATCTAATATCTTACTATGTTTAAATATCTAGTCACTTTCTCGTCTGTTTTATACAGGTAATTTACACATACTGTTTCATTTCATTAAAAATTATTTACAGCTAAAATATTATAAATTACTGATCTAATCCACGCCAGCACCTACTCATGAAGAACTTATAATTTAATGATGTCATTTACTAATATGTAATACCTAGTTGATTAAGAAAAATATAATCACTTGTCAAATAGTCTCCTTTTTTTAGGCTTTTTAGTTTAGAAGTACAGTCATTTAAAATATTTCCAGTGCCTATTGAGTAATGAATTATTTTCCTTAAATTGTTTCATCACTTAGTTTTCATAACAGCAAATATGGAAATTATTAAATTAAGAAATTGACTATGGTAAAAATTACATACTTTTTAAATGTTAGACTTCATAAACAAACTGTTAACTCTTAACTTCGATCCAACTCCATATTCCCTGCTGAACAACACATTTACTCTCACTAAGATCCCTGGAGAATAGTTTAGTGAATATGGGAAATTGTTTTTGAGGTCATTCACTCCATGTTGTTAATATTGAGTTCATTGTTGCACACTATCTTATAGCAAAAGAATTAGAAAAGTGGAAAATTTGAAGAACCTGTGTCCCTTACTGCAATAAAAGAGGCGCTCGGAAAGTCAAGGAAGAACTTAGAGACAACTTTTGTCTACCAACTGGTTTAGGGCTGGTCATTCTAACAAATAATTAATGTGGTCGTCATTCTAGCAGATAATTAATGTGGACATTAATAGCTTTCAGAGCTCTAAAAATGTGAAATACAGTTTACCTCCAGAGTCTTGATGCTGAGTTTCCCTTCGCCAGTGACAATGTTATTTGTTAACTTACCTGCAGAGAAAAGAAAGACAGTTCTTTCCCACCAGCAGTGTAGAAGGGTTCCTTTTTCTCCACATCCTTTCCAGCATTTGTTATTGCCTGCATTTTTAATGTGTGCCATCCTCACAGGTGTGAGGTGGTATCTCATAGTGGTTTTGATTTGCATTTCCTTGATTATAAGTGATGTTGAGCATTTTTTCATGTATCTGTTGGCCATTTGCTTTTCTTCTTTGGAG